>JAUTXX010103331.1:2866-27782 GCA_032273605.1 Panulirus laevicauda
TTAGGTATGCACAAATCTGAGTGCCCCTTTTCAATGTCATTAGCCTTTGTGAAGTCCAAGAGAAGTATTGAACATAATAAAATCAAATTTAAGCACAATCATGTTTTAAGAAAAATTCACAATTTGGGCAAATTTTATAGTGAATGTTTAATAACTTAATACGAGATCAGCATAAGCATGGGCATTCACAGGAGAGGTGGAGACTGGAGGAGACCCACTGTTACGATGTCTGGTGGAAACTACTACTTTGCTGGACCAAAGGAAGAGGGACATTGACTATTTGGAGGATATCATCGCCCAAGATTCCTTGATGACTGTTGACCATCCTCAGGTTAGGATTATGCCTCTGGAACTTTGGTTATATCTTGTCGTTGGATGGCAAGATGTTAATAACATGTCATGTGTCATCGAGATTATAGTTATTACAACCAAAGGTTGTCAGCTAAGATTTCGAGTTTCTAATAGTATATGAATTTAACCAAATGAATAAGTAGGCAAGACTACCTGTTTATATACCTGCAAGTACTTTTGATGATACTGACAAGGGGAAGGGTTAGTACAATGAGAAAACTTGAGACACCGCAAGCATACCACATATGCAACCCTATTATTCAGTGTATTTTTTTCAAAATACTCACTGCATCACTGTTGTGCCTGCTGCCTTTTTCTCAAACATTCTCCTTGCTGTTTTCTCTATGTATTCCCACTTTCACCCTTATCTCTCATTTCCACTATTCTTTAGCTCTTGTACCTTTTCTTAAATTGCCACTTTTTCTTGTATTCCTCCCAGTTACTGCATTACTTCCGTGTACATACCATTTGACTTCCCTTTTCTCTTTCACAAGCAACAGATTCATTCCACCACTCTTCCTAATCTCGTCTTCAATCTATCTATATCTCTGGTGCCCATTCCCTCTGGGAACTCCTTCAGTAGGGGGAACATGGCAAAAGTCCCCATAAATGGTGAACTTCATTGCTGCTTTGTAGCCTTTAATGCCTCCCCTTAATAGGCCCCTGACACAGGGCATTGCCAGTGCATTGTTTCCAGAGGCTCCTACTGAATGTTCCTACCAACTACTACCACTGAATGTATGTGCCTAATGTTCCTGTCTAATCTTCCATTCTGCTACTTCGTAATGCTTAACGTTCTTGCCTATTACATCTACCTAACGTTTCAATCTAATGCTCCAGCCTAATATTCCTTCCTGCTCTCTGTTGCTCCTACCATTTTGCCAAAAGGGAGGTCTACAGCATAGCTCTCACCATAGGAAAATCTAGGGTTTGATGAATAAGTAGCATGAGTAAAGTGTTGTGTATGACAAGGAGAGATTGTATGCTTGTGGACAGAATGCCAGCAGTCTACATATGGCTGAGACAGAAAGAAAGACGGCTGTCTGGATCAGAGGAATGCAGCTTGACAACCATTGAAGTGCTGGCTTAGTATGTAGTTATCACTAACCCTCATGATACCTAGGTGGGTAGGATCAGGAGTATCACTTCTTTATCCCATCTTTCACATGCCATACGTATCATTTGTCCATGTAAGTATTTAAACCTTTCAGTGCCCTGGTTTTATTTACCTTAAGTGTGTGCCATTTTTTAATTTCTCTAGGTATCACAGCACAACAAGCCACTTTTCTAAACCCTCCTCCTCTTGCTACTTTATTTTAGACCATGTTTTTTCTTCATTTGTTCATTACAAACTTTCACGCATTACTTGACCAAAACATGGCATTCCACCTGCCACTCCCTTTAGCATACTCGCATATAACAACAACATCTGTGCGAGCTAGTGAATTGCAACAGTCCAATTATGCATGTTGATACTCAGTCCCTCACATGTATACTCTTGCCCATGTGCAGCTTATTGAATCCAGTATTCTCAATTACCACTCCTCTGTCAGCACACAACCTGACAAGCTTTCCCCCCTGTTATTTATAACGGGCCCCATACTTGCTGATGATATCATCAGTTTCCTCACACCATTTCATTCTAATCCCCTCTCATAAAGATATGATTACTTTTATCAAAACTGTCAAAGCACTTGCTTGGCCTTTTAACTGTAAAGTGGAACTCCCTCAAAGGGGTATCCATGGCAGTAGTCCCCCCATATCTAGTGAACTCCAGTGCCACTTCATAGCCTCTATTGTTTCACCCTTAACAGGCCACATAAAGGGCAACTCTAGCACAGTGTTTGCAGAGGCTTCTACCTACTGTTCCTTATTATTACTATTACCTAATGCTCCAGCCTAAGTGTTCCTACATACTACTACCATCTGTCGTTTCTGCCAATTTGCTAAAAGGCAAGGCTATTGAATGGTTCTCCGCAGGAAAATCTGTTACGAATAATGATCTATGTGAGTCAAGTGTTGCATATGACTAGGAGAGATGCATGTTTCTGGACAGAATGCCAGTAGTCTATATGTGGTTGAGGTTTTTAAAAGCTATTTTTTATATAATGGAGTGTATATACTATCCTCAGCAAAAGGGGTTAGAACACTTCTCTTAAACCTGTGCCCTAGTGCGTCTTGATTCTTCCTTGCTTTCACATCACTACATTTGTTAAAATGAACTAATTTTTTAATTAGACATTTTACCTAATGGGATTGCAAAAGAGCATTGCAAGTCCTTTTCCCAGTACCTTCTGTGGTTGTAAACAACCTTGCCCTTGGATATAATGTCTTGTCCATCCTCTGCATTTTCATGCTTAGAATGGTCTTTTATACTTGGATAACATAAGAATGGTCTTTTAGATTTGGATAACATATCCTCCCAACTTTCTTTTTTCATAGGTCTGTTATTCAGTAAAAGTTGAGCTTGTAAGGTCCTTTCCCATTAGTTCCCATTCTTGTCAGTGACCTCACCTCTATGTGTCTAGGCCATAATCTGCACTTGTCTTGGAGTTGAATTACAATAAACAGTGATTGTCAGCACTTGGCAATCTCTTCATATCAGTGTCCTCCACTCTTGCATGTTTGAGAGGTAACCCCGTAGATCTGGACCAAACCCTCACAAGACCTCATTTGGTTAAGGCTACACCCAATTGAACAAGGACTCGTGTGTTCTGACTGATTCCATTAGGGTACATAAAAACTTTCATTCTTGTACTACCAGCAATTTGGAGAGTCCTTTAATTCCAACACACCACCACAATATCATTGTTCTCTTTCAGTGCCCTCTGCTCCATCATAACATTTCATTTTCTTGTACAGCTGACCTCTAGTCTTCACTCTACTTCTTCCATTGTTACCCCCCCTGCCACTCTCAGTACTTGTCCATCTCCTGTGATATCAAGACTCTCAGTTACTTTGAGTTCTTTTTCACAGTCATCATCCCAGGTCTAAGCCCAAGACAACTTCATGCCTCTAGCATATAACTATTTAAACACACTTACAGCCTGAAAGGACACCTGCACATCACTGCTGGATCTACAAGTGTCGCTTATTCTGTTGCTTGGGTATTACCAAAATATGTAAATGAGGTTGATTTTTAATGATGCTGACTTGGTAAGGTAAGAGAGGCAGTTGGATATGAAAAAAGCGTGAACTGGTCTTTTGAAAGGTATGGAGTGGGCCGGTCATCTTCCCAGAACTAACAGTGAGTGGAACAACTACCATTGATCAGACTGTTAACATCCGGAACCCCTTGGAAGGGAGCTCAGCCAATCAATCCTTGGAGGAATATGTTGCAGCTGTAAGCGAGCTTCAGGTATTTAAAATGAATGTTCTCTTGGTTATTTCCACAGAAAATGGGATGAGGGAGTGGCAAGTCTGATAATGCTCATCAAATAATGGTTATACTTCAAAAAAGTCAAAACCTCACTGATCCTACATAAGAATTCCCTTTTATGACAGGGTACTGGTTTTACATTTGCTTTACCAACTAGTAACTTGGTTGATTAACTACTTGGTGATACTTGCAGACAGAGGTACAGCTTCTGAAGGATGCCCTTCCTACAGTGTTGTACCACTCTGGTCAGCAAGCTATCACTGGATTTATAAGTGCTGCATCCCTCACTGTTGATAATGCCCATTTTGATGAACTGACTTTACATAAGGTGAGTGAGTTGCAACATACCACTTGAGATATAAAACACTTCAAAGTTCTGATTCTGGAAAGGGATGTTAAAAAGATTATGAAACCAATGGAAATTTTTTTGAGAATTTGAGGGGATATCACTTTGTAAATGTGGATTCAAGTAGGCATACTTCTTGCATTGCAAACCAGTATGAAACTGGTATCCTTTGTATGGCTAAAACTGCTTTATACTGGCTACTAAACATGTTGTGTTATATACATAGGATGTCTACATTTAGTTTCCTGTTTATCGAATAGATCAGGTGCACAGTTGGCTAACTCGTGTATTCCTGCACTTTAAGTCGATGTATGTGAGCAAACCAAGGCTGTATGCTCATGATTTAATACATATAACTCGGAACCAAAACTGTCGTGTTGGCCTCTATAATTTTAGACAAACTAGCAGGCATATCTGTAGATGAGTAGTGTTCAGTGGTAATAATAGTAATAGTAGAGGAAATGGAGTTTAGCGGTTCTGAAATATTGTGGTAAAGGAATATAATCAATAGTACTTGGTTGCTTTTGGTTAAGCATTTCACTTTGCAGGTGAATGGCCACTCACTAGACAGCATAAGTCGGGAGTTCCTACTAGATGGTGTAGATCAGAATGTACAGGAAAGTTGGCGTGCAAACTACATGGAAGTGGATGTCTTCACCACCCGTGGCAGTCCCATAGCAGGAACGATCTCTGGAGTGCTAACTACTGGTAGGTTTTCTGCTACATAATGGTCTTGTTTTGATCTAGTTGGGCATAGGAATGGGATAAGAAACCTCCTAATTTTTCAGGAGGAAAGTTCCACTATTTCCTAATATTTTCTAACCATAAAAAGGATATCAATGTTAAATGAGGTGAACTTGGGATGGGGGCGAGTTGCCTCGGCAAGGTGGCAGAATAGGGTCAGTGCAAGGATTACCTTACTTGATGCTAGAAGCTTTATTGGTTATAGTTGTACACACATGATGACACTCTTGGCCTTCTCTCCCTTTTTTTTTTTTTTTCAAGAAAAGGAGTTAGGGCTGTGAAAATAATGCAGGCATTATGTATTTACTGAAAAGTTCTTGATTACTAACGACTGCTTAGGAAAGACGACAGGAAAGATGCCATTACACTGTCCTTGCACAATCATTGCTCCTAGCTTGTCCTCCTAAACAGTACCTTTTCAAAAATAATTTTAATGGGCTTTGCTTAGAATTTAGATGTAAAGAGTGATTTGAAAAATTTGAAGATAGATGATTTTTAGTTTTGTACACAGGGTGCTGTTAAAAGTAGGCATAAGTAGAAGTGCATGTAACATTGCAGTACAGTATATCTTAATGTATTTCTTTCCCTTTGAAATAAATTGAATAGGTATTTTTTGTACTTGTTACATTTCATGGAGAAAGAATGATTGGTTGAGGAAGTTGTGAAAATTGGCCATTTCACCTAAAGTGTTTGTATTAAATAACCTACTATTTCCCTGATAAAGTTAGGCAGTGACACCCAAAATGTTCCATTCCTAAGGGTGTTTTAACAAGGTAACCACAAAAAGACTGGGTAAGACTTGGATACTCCAGAAAACTTAAGAGTATCCCCTTGAGGCATTGAAATTCAAAACCTTTCCCAATTTTCTTCGAGCCCGTACTGCATTAGCAGCACCTCCAAACCTCATTATTTACAATACTGTCACTGTGCTATCATAATTCTGTATGATTAGCTATCTTGAGTCATCTTAAGCTAATTCTTCAGTTTGACCATATAGTTTCCCATTTGAGAAATTTGGAAAATATAAGACTACATGTTGCTTTTCTACATCAATAGAGTACATGCGGCAGAGTGTGAGGGATCAGCAGGTTGTGGGACACCACAAATACAAGACACTGGTGGCTGAGGAGATCATCCACACACTTGGGAACAATAATTCGATTGAAATTAATGGTATAGACACTGATACTATAGTAACCAAAGGGGCAAGTGTAACCTTCCAAGACAAGAAAACCTTCACAAGCTTGAAGATTAATGGAGACTTGTTTGTTGAAAAAGTTAACAATGTGAGTAAACTTGTCTTAAGTATGCATCTGATACTAGGTGAGCTGTTTTCGTGTGAATTGTCCTGAAAACTTTTTTGTACTCGAAATCCAAAATATTGCCCATTCTTTCCCTTAGAGCAAATAGTTCCATGTAGTTTCTTTGTCATAGAAATATATTTTTCTGTGTTTTGTCTTTAAATTGGGACCTTGGATCATAGATTGATAGTCTGAAAAAGAATGAACACTGCAGACTGTTGACAACCGAAATGACTATTGATCAATAAATGCATAGCATTTTTTGATCAGTGTTGTAATTAAATCCATATTTTGCTCAAACATAACATATTAAAGACAGATTGTTTGGTTTAGGGGATGCTATCTTGTATTACTTGTTAACTGCAGAAATTTCCATGATTTTAAGGGAAAGTTTGTTTATAAAAGAGAGAGTAAGGTTAGTATAGTATGATACACACATATAAAAAACTCTGTGAAGGAAAAGCATTTCTGAAATGGAAATTACCGTACTAAAAACTGGACACTACTTTTCATTTTGCTGGCAGTTTTTGAGTATTTCACATGTTATTGGTTGTTATATTTGCAGGTGGATGTGAGGCAACTAGCAAGCCAGGTAGTATATACAGATAACATATCTCGGCAAACATTAGTGGGAAACTATGATATTGAACTTCTCCTGGTGAGGGGCAATATGGATGTGTCTTCAATTAATGGTATCAACATCGTGGAGCTGGACAGAAGTGTTGTTAAGAAGTATGGCAACTACAGATTAGCTGGTACGTGGGTCTTTTGTTTATAGAATGACAGGATGATTAGTTTATTAGGAAAGTGTTCAAGTCTGGTTGTCATAACTTAAGGGTGTCAGATGTGTGTTTGCAAGATTACTATTGAACTAGTATGGTGTGTGTAATGGTGTACAGCAATAAGAGGATTGTGGGATGAATGGTTTGTATGGTAGATGCAGAATATGGAACAAAGTTTTAGATTGTACATTGCAGCTTAATGTGGTGGTTTATAAGATGTAGTTGTGTGGTTGGCAAACTTTAGTCTCCTATATGTTTACTAGACATGGGTTTAGGTTAGTGTGTATGGCAGTACTGACTTGCTGACAATGTTCATATAAGATGAACAAGATGGATAGGATTCACATTCAGGATTAATTGCAAGAAAACTTGTTTATGGTAAGGCATCTTTAGAGCAGAATATGAATACTGTAAAGAAATGCCTAAAACACTAGTATACTCTTAGGAAATTGAGATATAGGAAGGCATTCCTAGAGTAGTTTAAAGAGCTGCTCTGTATTTGTGTTAAAGTATAATTCATACATAAAAACTGGTATACAGTCTGTTTTAAGAAATATTACATACGATGGGTTTGTGCAGTATGAGAAGAATTAATACATTTATTAACTATTTTTGGTTATATTAATTTTCGCTTCTGATACACTGAATGATAACCATGGATTTTTTTTATAGATTTGTAAATTCATGATGCATTCAGCACCATTGGAAGGTGACTATATCTTTTTCTTTTTATGAAGCATTATAATTTGAATATGAGCACGAGTGTTTTGTATGACGCTAAATGTCATTTTGAAAGCCTGTATTAATTGGTTGGTTACCGTTAAGCTGTAAATTCTTATGATATCGGAAACTCCAAAATGTAGGATTGTCAAATAATTGTGCATTAAGTATGGGTAAAGCACCACAGTTTTGAAGGGTCTGCCCAGCTGATAGCTTGTAACTTTCATCAAGTTTTCCTTGGCATGTCCATCATCATGGTATTGCTGATATTGCTGGCTTTTTTTTTTTCTTCTTCTTTTCCCCTATGGGCCAAGATAACCATTTACTTTTTTTTATCCAACAGGTGGTCTCGTCTACAAAGATGATGTGGTGGTGACTGGTTCGGTCCAAACAGATACGATCAATGATGAGTTGTGGTCCAACTTGGTGGACTACAACTCTCCTGACAAGATCACCAATACTTATCACTTCCATGAAGTGGTAGTTGCTGGTTTCTTGGACTCCAACAGGATAAACAAACTGGACTTGAGCCAAGAAGTTGTGCTAGTGGACACTGTTCAAAGAATCGATGGTAATGCTTTATGGTATCACCATTGTCCAAATTGTGTTTAAGATGCACTATGTACCTCTACAAGAGTTCAGGGTTTTTAAGTGGCTGAAAATGATATAAACTGACATGCCAGTCATTGAAAATGAACTTTGTATATTTCAGGTCGCATAAAGTTTAGAAAGTCAGTAAGTGTGGGCAGTGCAGAGGGTGTAGTGATGGAGGAGGGAGGTACTGTTAATGGTATAGATCCATCCAACCTTCATGTAACGCTTGCGGAAGTGGAAGAAATTATTATTGCAGAAGAAATTAATTTCACAAGCCCACTACATGTGAGTATGATATTCATTTCTTTGGAGGTCTTCTCAAATTGTTTGAGGTAGTTATTTCTGTCTACTAGAAAAGAAACAATGGCTTGTTTTAGTATTGTTTGTATATTAACCAAAATGATAAATGCTTTAGAATATACCGGGGTTGACATGGTGTCAGTGGATGAACCAGGGCATTTGACATGTCTGGGGTAAATCATGGAAAGGTCTGTGGGCCTAGATGTGGATAGGGAGCTGTGGTTTCAGTGCATTACACAAGACAGCTAGAGACTGAGCGTGAACGAATGTGGCCTTTTTTGTCTGTTTTCCTGGCGCTTCCTTGCTGAAGCAGGAGGTAGTCATGCTGTTTCCTGTGGGGCAGGGTTGTGCTAGGAATGGATGAAGGCAAGCATGAATATGTAAATGTGTACATATGTGTTTATGTATGAACATGGACACATATATGCATATGTGCGTGTATGGGCATTTATGTTTGTGTATATAAGTGGATGAGCTGTTCACCTGCTTCCTGGTGCTACCTCACTGATGTGGGAAATGGCGATCAAGTATAATGAAATATAAATAATTCATTTTTGCTTTTGTTATTACCACCCTACCACTTAATTTCATAATTGTTTTTCCTTACTTGAACTGCCAGTTTTGTATGTACATACAAGTGTTGCATTGTTCATTTGTATGTGCTGGTTGCTTTGCCTTCTAATTAATGTTTCTTGTTGGAGATTTCCACCTTGTTTGTTTTACTAGATGTCATGTTCCAATTTGCCCAGGTTTTGCTTATTTCTAGAACATAAATTTTATAATTTTGTAAAAAAAAAAAAAGAAATTTACTTTGCAACCCCAAGATATCTGGCGATGTAACGGCAGTAAACATAAACAACCTGGTGTTGGAGGGATTGGGTGACCGCTACTGGCGAAGATCGGCTTATCAAGACATTACCATCCCTGTCCAGTTGCAGAGTGCTGTATTTGAGTGAGTATAATAACTAAATAAAGTCTGTACTCGAGTATTATGTTTTCCATTTTTTGAACACTATCATACAATCTCTTGGATTTATGTATGCTGTCTATTAAAGTGGATAGGTTTATGTGCCATGTTTTGTCCATATTTGATACTTTTGGAGTTCATCTTGAGAGGATAGATAAAAAATTTTGTAGGAATATTATGTATGTTCTCTATAATAGTACTTTTTATTTGCAGAGGCCCAGTGGTGGGAGAGACATTGAATGGCTATCCATTGAGTGAATACCTTCACAAGACTGGCCAGGCGAGTGTTTTTGGTAACTACATATTTCAGGTGAGTTATGAAATAAAACAGATTTGCTATGAAATTAACGTGAGCAATGGAAATATTTACTGCCTTATTGAAAAAAGGGGGTAATAATAAATTGAGATTCCTTCATTCCTTGTGAACTAGTGCTTCAGGTTATGGACACACGTGTTTTGAGATGTTAATTAAATTTATTTTTCCTTTAAGTCAGATGCTTGGAAATGTATAAGGAATTTGTGTTTTGTAGATATCTCCCATGAACAAAAGTTTAATGTCTTACAAAAGTATTGATGGTTGAGTAGAAATAAAGCTGATACTTGGACACTCTCAAAGATTCAGAAGTTAGCACTTTATTTGATATATTAGTTTATCTATATTTCGGGCTATATTTTATAACATTATACTCTTCATTGTTAGGGTCAAGTGTTTGTGCAAGGAGACCTTATAATGGGAGAGGGTTTCCTAGTTGACAATGTGGATGTTTCATCACTGCAAGAGAATATAGTTACTCTGGATGGCTACCAAACCATCACTGGACTGATCGTGAGTAATTCATTAGCTTTACCTATCTTGCTTATTAAATGCTTAAAAGTTTAGCATGACATTCAAAGACTGTATCAAGGGAAAAGATTCTTGGTTTTTGTCATACATTTCTAACCAGGGATTCCCTTCAGTGCAGTGATAGGTATGTTTAAAACTGTAGTAGTCCTAATAATGATGGATGAGTGTCTTAGTCCTTGTGAACTTGAGAGTGGAAGGTGGATTTGTCGGAATTGAAGGGCATGAGAACACTGTGACGAGGATTGATCTTGTAAGGAACAATAATGTAAGTGTTGTGGTTGCAAAGAGCGGAGTATAAATGAGAGCAAACAAGAGTTTGCTGAAATGGTTAGGATATATGGAGATTATGAGGAAAGAATATGCATGAGATATGGAATTTCCAAATGGGATGGGACACTGAAAAGATGGAAGTATAAAGTGAGAGTTCAGAGTTACTGGGGCCTAAATGTATTAAGAGGGTCTGAAGTGAGTAAAGGGTAAGTAATTGGAATGGTATAATATACAGGGAGCAACATGTCAGTTGGCTGAGGTGGGGGGGAAACCATATTAGGATCATTAGGGCTTGTTTGTAGATGGGAGATGGTTTCTATTCATTGTATATGATGGCTATAGATTGGATGCAAGTAAATGTGGCTTTTCATCTGTTCATGTATCTATCTTGTTAATATAAAAAGTTGCCAACAGAAATGAATTTTTTTTTTACACTGGAGGCTTCATTCATATATGTAAGTCCACATCAGGGTTGGTCCTTAATTGAAATATAAAGAGGTTAATGCAAGGAAAAAAAATACAAGGAAAAGTATATGCAAATTTTAGAGGAAGTGAAAAACTTGTCCATTAAAAAGTGCAAGCTCTTAGTTATTCACTCTTCCATTCTTTAGCTGTCATGCATAATACACTAAATTCCCAGCTGCCTATCCACAAGCAAGCTTACATTGTTTCTTAATAGTACATGCTGCCATATAATACTACTTACTCGGGCAATGGAATTTTTCTAATTTTGTTCCTAAGGAATATGTTCAACTATGAAATTTTTAGTTTGTAGCTTATTATGGTTTCCTCTTCATTTTTAACATTTTCCCCTAAACTCGTCCTCAAACATGAGCATTATGATTCGGACAGTTAGAAAAGTGTATGCAAGACATTATCACCAGTTTTTGTGAACAATACACGTTAGAATGTAAGGTTTATACTTTCACCATGAGTACCCTTAGAGGTAATGAACAAATGAGATTTGGGGGCACATGGATGAATTTCCACATTACCTAGGATGAATGTATTTTGGAAGGACTAAGTCGAGGTTGTTGAATAATAAAGTTCAAAATAACATATAGGTGAAGACAAATACCATGATGTACCTTTTTAGCATATTTTAACTTTTGGTGGGACAGTAGGCATTGCAAGTACCTGTTATTCCTTTGATAAAATAATTTTCAATTTCTAAACTGAGTAAACAAGAGATCCAGTACTGACCTGCCCCTCAGACTAGGATGCCCATTTGAAATGTTTGTTCAGGAAATCTGTATTGTACAAGAAAACATCAAAAGATGTATCCTTGTTCAATTTCTCCCATATGGATCTAAATGCAAATGTGTATACAGCTGTTATTGAATTCAAATCGCAGTCATCAGAGTTTGTGATATGGATGGTGAATACTTTCAGGATTTTGGTGGTAAAGTGAGTGTTATTGGAAATTTAGACTTAAAGGGCAGATTGAATGGCCTTGATATTGCCACTGACCTCATGCGACTTGATAAGAATATCCCTCATACAGGTAAGATCCAGTGTTGACTGCTTGTTTATTATAATTGTATGCATATAGTGATAAAATGCCATGCAATTCTTTTATCTTTGAGGCTAGTGTAAGAATTAAATATATATTTTTCCCCCTTTTAGGGTATTTGACATTTGAAAAAAAGACGGTTATGACATCTTTGGATCTGTTAAATTCTGACCTGATTGTGGAATCTCTGAATGGCTTGGATGTGGAGGCTGCAGTTGATAATCTTGTGTTAGTGGATCAGGATGCCACTATTACAGGAGGTGTGGGTCTCAGGTTTACTGGAGATGTTCATGGTATGTTGAATCGATTCTTGAAATTTTAAGGTAGTCCATACTAGATTTTGATTGACATGTAAACTGTAGTTGAATATGTGGGTTTATAGTCTAGTAGAGGATGCTTCACTGTTGCTATTAAACTATATACTAGCAAGATCCTGATATCCACAGACTAACAGGACCTGAAATCCAGAACAACAGGTTAGTGTGAGGAATTTGAAGACAGTGTTTTGCATCAAACTTCCTGAAAATTGAGGAATGAGATGGAGTAAGATGGATTTGTCCTTGGTACACCCACCTGGCTTAGGCTTGGGGTTTGTACATACAAAGGAGCAGAGATGTGGTATATATACAAGGTTGAGACAGGACAACGCATCTGTAGAACTCTTCCCAAAACGTGCATCCTTGAATACCATATCTGCACATACAATGTGATAATGGTAAAAAAAACTGGAATTCAGGGATCTTGCAACAGAAATTTCACCTGATTTTATTGGAGTCTCGGAAACAATGTATACCAGCGATAAGATCTCGCCTGTTATACCCAGATGGTTACATGTTTGAGACAATAGATAGCAATTGTAGGAAAGAGCAGCACTGTGGTGTTACTAGTATATAATCATCCAAAAAATTGCAATGAAATGAAACTCATACACAGTGATAGCAGTGAAGGAACAGTTAGGATGGGACATGAAGCAGTGTGTCAAACACTTTTTAATGATGGTATTTTAGTAAAATACTGATTGGTTATATAGTGTTAAACTGGGGAATGGATGAGAGGGACTAATACACCATCATTACTAGATGTTATTTTTGCAATAGCATGGATATTGGTAACTTATACACCTATTGGAAGAATCGATCATGTATTGCTCAAGTTTGAATGTGGTAAAAGACTACAATAAAAGAGCAGAGGTGAGACAGAAAATAGATAATCATGGAAACTAGACAATCCTCCAAAATTTGTGAAATGGCATTCAGTAACTAGGAAGCAGGGCATGGCAGTAAATGAAACCATGGAAGCGTAGGTGAGTCACAGGGTAGGGGAGAGGATGAAGGTTCTAGGAGCGATTAAAAATGTTATCTGGAAGCAAAAATTGGTATGTTTGAAGGAATAGTAGTTCTAACATTATATAGTTGCATGGAATAGAATGAAAATAGGGTTGAATGGAGTAAGGTGGATGTGTTGGAAATTAAATGTTTGACAATGTGTGGTGGGAGGTGGTTTGATTGAATAAGTAATGAAAGGGTAAGAGAGATGTGTGGTAATGAAAAAAGTGTGGTTGAGAGAGCAGAAGAGGGTGTGATGAAATGTATACATATGGAGAGAATGAGTGAGGAAAGGTTGACAAATAGGACATATGTCAGAGATGGAGGGAAGGAGAAGCAGGAGACCAAACTGGAGGTGGGAGGATAGTGAAAAGATTGAGTGATCAGGCCTGAACATACAGGAGAGTGAGAGGTGTGCATGGAATAGTGAATTAGAACTATGTGGTATACTGGGGTTGACTGAACCAGGGCATGTGAAATGTCTGGGGCATACCATGGAAAGGTCTGTTGAGCCTGGATGTGTATAGGGAGCTGTAGTTTCTGTGCATTACACATGACAGCTAGAGACAGTGTGAACAAATGTGGCTTTTTTTTTTCTTTTTCTTTTTTTTTCTTTTCTTTTTTTTCCTGGCACTACCTCGCTGAGGCAGGGGGTGACAATGCTGTTTCCTGTGAGGTGGGATGGCACCAGGAATGGACTAGAGGCAAGCAAGTTTATGTACTTGTGTATGTATGTGTGTGTATGAGTGGATGGGCCATTCTTTGTTTCCTGGCACTAACTCACTGACACGGGAATTGGCTATCAAGTATAATAGAATATGAATATGTGTAATTTTTTTAGGATCCAGTCAGATTAAAGTCCACACCAAAGCCAGGCCTTAATTGAAATAGAGAGTATTATGAAATGGAAAAAGAGCAGTACTCCATACGAGGTTGAATCAATTCCTTGTATAAATGGAGCAACTGCTCAGAAGGGAAGTTTCAACATCTAAACAGAGTACCCAGTTTCTTATAGACAGAATTGGCTATTCCTGTACTGTGGGGTTTCCAAGAAAGAGTAGATGTTACAGCAATACCAATTATTTTCACATAATCAAGAGGTGGAATTGCAGAACCATCAAAGGAGAGACAAGAGTTGAGTTTTTGATAGAGATTGGTAGAAATTGGGTCTTGGAGGCATTACGGTAAGCTTTTAAGATTTTGTTTACCCCACTGAAATATCCTGTCCAGGTCTGTATGTATGTTTCTTAAATGTTGTCTATTCACATGAATTTTTGAAGTTGTGCAATGGTAGATAAGCATTGTAGCTAGCGGATTTCTTTACATGTACAGTAAACAAGTTAACAGTGAGCGGGTTAGTGGATGGAGTTGACGTTTCGAACATGGTAGCTCGAGCTCTGAAGAAGACATCACAATCGCCGCAGCATGTAACATCAAGAGTTACTATCGAGAATGACGTACACTTTGTTAAGGAGCTGTCACTCTCGACAGTCAATGGAGAAGATTGGATTGAGCATCTCAACAATGTAAGCATCTAGATTCTAAACATATGCAATAATCTAACATGACTGAATGTACAGTGTAACTAAAAACAATTTGTTTCCCAACAGGTGGTTCAAAAAGACTACAGTGGAAAAATCTTTGGTCACAAGATTTTCACAGAGCCTCTGTACATTGGAGGGAACTTCAATCCCACAGAAATAAATGATATTGATGTAAGCACACTCGCTGCAAGAATTCTAAGGCGGTCAGGTGAACAGGTCATCGACAGCATATACACCTTCACTGGTGACATCATTGCAAGTATGTGTAATATAAATCATAGTCTGTGCATCAGTGATCATTTGATTTTTTAAAAATTCTGTGGCATGACCTTACCATGTAATAGCATGCATGAAATATTACCTACTTGGGTAGGCACTTGCTGCTTTTACCAAGGGAATAATATCTCTGCTGCATGTTATCATTGTTCATTGCAGAATATACAGTATTTGGTGTATTTTCTTGACCCTCATCATAGTCTGTGCCAGGGTAAGTTTAGGAAATAAATTCTAGTCATTACTGCAACACTGGACTATCACATTAATTGCTTCCAATATTGCAGAGATAATTAGGATGGTGCTTCACACCATGACTGTGGCTTTGGTATTTTGCAGATTTAAATTCCCAGTTGATGTATGATTCCATCACAAGCAACCTAACTAAAGAGTTGGAAAAAATGTAATTGAGCATATATCATCATAGTGAATTCATCAAGGTATGAAGTAAGATTTATGCACAAATTATTATATTCAAAAGTTAACCTTGTTATTGTTTGGTCAAAATACCTGATGAAGGCAGTGCAGTATTGTGGCATACAGAAGGGAATGGTTGAAGACAGGTGATGCCAGGAAAACTTACTCCACTGATTCCACTCCAGTTTGTGAATAGTACTCCATACTGTGGCATATAAAAGCCCCATAGTTATCAAACCTACTCGTTGATAATTGCAGCACCCATAACATACCACTATCCTTTGGGAAGCAGACTTTGCAATGATGATTGTGGGGTTTCCAGATTACAGTTGTGGAAATTCTTATGATCGACTTGGTTATTTTATTACAGGGTTGAATTATGGCATTTTGAAATGGAATAAATGAAAAGAGTGACTTGGGTAGGTACAGGAAAAGATTTAAATTTAGCACAGTTGCTGCAGAGGTGTTAATTGAAAGGATATATGTTTAGTATGAGAAAGAAAATAAGTATTAGAAGACCAAAGGTAGGGAAATCAAGTTGAAGTATGCAAGTGAAATCATCAGCATAAAAATGAATATTGTTTGAAAAAGAGGAAAGATCATTTATAGATGGGAGAGAGTTTTTGGGTGATGACACAATCCTGAGGAACACCATTGTTGGTGGAATCGGAGTGAGAAGTTGCGAGAACTACTACTGTGGTGGAATGACCAGAGAGGAACCTATGCCTAAGGAAATGCAGAAAAATAAAAGAAATGTAGTTTAGAAATAGACATGCTTTAACTATATTCATCTACATTTCTTTCAATAAATCTGATGCCTGTGCCTTTCGGAAACTCCCTCAAGGGGGTGCCCATGGATAAAGTCTCTATGACTGGTGAATTCCAGAGCCACTTCTTATCTGTGTAGTGTCTTGTCCTTAACAGGCTACTGGCAGAGGGTAACTCTAGCTAGCGCAGTGTTTTCAGAGGTTCCTACCTGCTGTTCTTGCCAAATACACCTAATGTGTATACCTAATGTTCTTCCATTATTTTCCACCCTACTACTTGCACCTAATGCTCCTTCCTATCGTTCATTTTAACTACTATCAATTACCCGTACCATTTTGCCAAAAGATAGGGATAGTGCATGGCACTTACTGCAGTTAAATCTAGTTATGAAGACTGAATTGTCTGTGTTGTCAAATGTTGTGTGACAAGTAGATTGTATGTTTGTGGACCGAGTGCTGGAAGTCCAGATGTGGGTGAGGCAGAAAGATGTAGCTGCCTGTGTTAGAGTGGTAAAACTAGACAACTATTGAAGTTCTGGCTTGTTATGCAGCTGTGAGTAACCTTCCCAATACCCAGGCAGGTAGTACCAGTAATTTACCTCCATGGTTGGTGGCCACCTACCAGCTACGACCTACCCATCTAGTTCTATTACACTTATTAGATTATTTCTACCTTTTGATAATGCAACACTAGCTGAACATTGAGTTGGTGCTGCACTTTCCTAGCGAACACATGTAGCCTAACTACACAACTCCCACGAAAGGCACCCAGTTTCTCTATTACCTGTATCCACATGATGTTATTTTTCATGTATTAAGAATATTTTTTATATTTACAGCATATCTTTTATTGTTAATCTTCCAGAGGATTTGTATGCTCCAGTGATTGATGGAGTTAACATGGACACAATTATGTTGGTGGATGAAGCTGGACACGTGGGTGGAAAGGTGACATTTACTGAGGATCTTAATCTTCTTGGTGGACTTTCATCTGACTCAAATGTACTGGATGGCTGCAATATAGCAGAGGTATTACAAGCTAAACACAAAATTCAACACTCTTGTGTTAGGGATAGATAATCATAGCCATGCTTGTGGTCACTGCATATTGGTATGCTCTTATCAAATTGAATAACTGATCAGTTAACTATTTGTATATTCCTGTAACAGAGTGCCACATGGGAACTTTCTTCTCTTTGCTGCTGCATGAAGTACAACTGATGCCAGTCACCCAGATAAAACTTCTTTTTCCTAGACTGGTGATGTAGAATATGAATTTAATTACCTTATACTATTTGTACAAAAAAAATAATCCAACTTTTATCTTTGTCAGCTTCAGAATGGAGCAATCTGGAAGGATGAGGGTGATGTGACAATTGACTCTGATGTAATTGTCGACAACTTAATAATCAAGGGAAATGTAAAAGCTGGTGCTGATATTACTGCGGTTAAGGCTGGAAATAAGGTTGATGTTAAACATTTCTTAAATTCTCTGGTCTTGAAATCATCTGATCAGAGTATTACAGGTAAGAATTTCAATATCATTATGTACATTTTGTAAGACAAGTGATATTTGAATCTTAGAAGTGGCAACTGTCCTTTGATACCAAGGATAAATATCATACCTTGGTTGTTGATATAGGGTTTGAAGGATTGTCATTATTTGTATAGAACAACTTTTGCATGAAGATCCACATTGTGTTCAGATGTTAAGAGCCATGTTTCTTGCTGTATGCTTGATAATGTTTGGTCTAAACTGTCATGTAGTGCAAATGCTTCACAAGTATATGTCCCCATGATCAGAAATGAACCTACCCTTGATGAAATGAGAAGATTGGAAAAATCTGCCTGAAGAGCTGGTTGTGGTGATTTGAGAAGTTCTTGCAGAGGCTCCTACCTAATGCTTGCACTGAGAACTTGTATCTAATGCTCTTGCCTAATGTCCTTACTATTTCTACCTAATACTCCTGCTTAAATATTCTTGCTTGTTACTTCTATCAATTGTTCCTACGACTTTGCCCTTCTGGCTAGTGCATAGTGCTCACTGCATGAAAGTCTGGATATGAAGAATGGGATGTAAGAGTTGTGTTGTGTGCAACAGATTGTTTGTGGACAGAATGCAAGTAGTCCACTTGTGGGTGAGGATGAAAGAAAAGACAGCTACCTGGGTCAGAGGAGTTTAACTTGACAACCACTGTAGTGCTGGCTCACTAGGCAGCCATCACTAACCCTCCCAGTACCCAGGTGTGTACGACTGGTAATATACCTTCCTGGTCATTGGCTGCATTGTAACTATTCTAACTGCATAATTGAGAAAAAAATGGTTGTTGCTGTGATTTTGCTTTATGAGCTCGTTACTGTTCTTGTTAATTATCTTTTTTAGCTACTTCTTATACACAGAAGAAAAAAAATAAAGGGAAGGGGACCCAGTAAAATTGTTTGCTCTAGGGCTTGTGCTGATACTCGGTGCCCCTTTACCTCTCTTGCACTACCATTCCTCACACAATCAAACCTCCTTGTGCTGCATTTTGTCCTTCATCTTTTTTCAGTACACCCCGTCTTCTGTTCCTTTCTGTCTAAGGCCCTCAACTCTAATTCATGCCACTGGGACAACTATACCACCAAACGTCCATCTTTGCCCTTACTAATAGTGAACTCTCCACATACTTCAAAATGCACTCTGTGCTTCTACACACACACACACACACACACACTGATCATTTCAACAACCATACTTCCAAGATAAAATCTTGAGAAAAGTCTGTAGAGCCAAAAGACCCCATAAAAAAGTGTATGGGGCCAGTTGTGGATAGGAAGGCTTTGGTTTTGGTGCATTACACATGATGGCTAGAGAATGGATGCTCATGAATGGGACCTTTGTTCCTGGTGATACCCAGATAATGCAGAAAATTGCAAACAAATATTAAAGACAATCAGACAGATGTGTACATGGAATGACTACAAAAATATTAAAAAGATTACTCGTGGTTGAAAACGCCAAATGAACCTGTTAGGCAGCCTTGCCAAAGGAGTAGCTGTAAAAAAAATTGTAGCATTATACATCAAACAGATTGTGATAGGAGGTAGCATCATAGCATAATCTCATTGGTACTTATAGATTGGTGCTCCCAAACACACTCCTCTATAATTTGCTCTTTCAATTAGGTGCTCCTTACACAAATCACTCTGGAACTCTCTTATTCACACTCTTTAACCCATATCCACAGCTTCTCCTTCGACTGAAGTGCCATGCTCTTCTTTGCCCTCACCCTCATATTTAACGCTTGAACATAACCTAACCAACCTTCCCCTTGAGGTAAGTTTCCCTCAAGAATTAGAACATCTAGGTTCCTCTTCCCAGACGCTTCCTCTCTTCATAGCTTTCATCCTGGTTGCATCCATGCCCATTCATACGCCACAGTCCAAGCATTTGTTTTTGTATTGTTACCACTTTTAGAAACTGAAATGTGTGGGAGGTTTTCCGTCTATCTTTCCAGCCCCTTGCTTCTACTCCTTTTAGTAGCCTTCTATGACATTTTAGTTATGAGGGCAGTACATTTCTTGCCAATCTTTGGGGGCATAATTAGTTCTTTTAACTGCCTGAAGTATTCTGTATGGACAGCATTTCAATGATGTATATTTTTTCAAGCTTCCTGTATCAATTATGGTATATTTTTTTCTCCAACAGCTAAGGTACAGTTCCTTAATGATATATACATTGGTGTTCTTAAAGTGGATACCATCAACAATGTGAATATTGATGAGCTGTACCGTTTGGCTGTTCTTCAGAATGAAGATGTGGTATGTTGCTCTCTTCTGATCCATATGACATTTGCATTTTTTGTATATGACTATAACCTAAGTGAACCATTTGATTTGACAGTACATTTGTGTTGCAGGTAATAAAATGTGACTTAAGTTTCACAAAAGGTCTAACTGTGAGGAATCTCAAGATAAATTCAACCCTTTCTGGTAGAGGCAGCAAAGGGGTGCTGGTAAATGGTGTAGATGTGTCTGAAATAAGAAACCAAGCTGTCCTGACTTCTGATGGTTCCTCTATTATTAGAGGCAAAAAGACATTTGTCAATGCATTCACAGCCGATCACCTTAATGCTGGTAAGCCTAGATACTCTCAGATGACATTATACATGTTTGTCATATTTTCTCATGACAACAGCATGTCACACTTGTCTTGCTCTGTCTTCTCGCCACCTCTGCTGTATATTCTTATGATATTTTGTTGAAAGGCTATATTTACAGCATGTATACCACATATCCTGTTGATATCATCTGGTACTTTACCAGTTGCCACTTATCCTCTATACTCTTACCAATTTTTTGTTACCCATCATAGCGAGCCTCTACCCTAATTCCACTTCAGCAATTTATTTAAGGTATCTCTGCAAAGTTTTATTTTTTACATCTTTGCATGATTGATAAAAAGCTGTTTAATCAGTTTCATTTTAACTAGTAACCTACATCTTTTGTATTTGTAATAGACCATCTATTCAGACTACTTAACCTAGATATCTTATTGATAATTGTTTTTCAGACCAGTTGTCAAATTTTCCACACCTTGAAATACATAACGTAACCAGTTGACATGCTTTTATTGAACTGAACCAGGGCATGTGAAACAACAGGGGGAAACCATGGCAAGGTGTGCAGGCTGTGGTTTTGGTGCTTTGCACATGACAGGTAGAGAATGGATGAGTGAATGTAGTCTTTCTTTTTCTGTTCCTGGCACTGCCTCACAAATACAGGAAACTGCAACCAAATATGAAAAAATGTAGTCATCCATAGACAAAGCCTGAATTTCTACCACTCGCTCACTATTTGGGTAAAATGTTCCAATCTCCATATCATTATATAAATAGTTTGCACACTTATGCCCTCAGTTGCTTCAGTAAAACAAATTTAATTGCCCTTCCGTAAGATGCATTTCCTACATCAGAGTTAGGTTAGGTTTTTTGACTTTGCTGGCTTTTTTTTTAAATCGTTCTTTATACTGTTTTGTTAGATTATTTGATGTCTTATAAAGTACTTAGTCTCTGAATGGTCATTTCTTTTTTCATGTAGCATTTGGTTGCCAAAATGCTTAAAGTAAGTATCTTCACCCATATATGGGTGGTGTATCTTAGGAGAGCAAATGCACAAGTGGTGTAAATTTAATTTTAGCACTTTTTGAATACTGGTTGTGGTATTTTGTAAATTTACATTGTCCAAATTAATTTACTTTACCTAGTGTCGGTGGGTGGTGTGACGGTACGTGACTTGGTAGTTGTGACCAGAGATGATATCGTAGCAGACAACCTTGTTTACACGGCCCCCATCTCCATATTTGGTGATCTTTTGGTGAGATTTCATGATTACTAAGCTTCATATTTCTATATTTTGTTGGAATGACAAAGGTAAGGTGGAAGGTTTAGTATAAAGATGGCACTTGAAAAATCTGCAGGAACAACTCTGCTGTGTAGTAGCAATAACCACCCAAGTTTCTGTATATGGTTTCAAAAATGATCTAGGTTCTATGATGGTAAATATTTCATCTATTTCAAACCTAATTTACACTTTCAGTACTTCAACCCTTTCTATGTGCTACTCCTTATGCTCATTTACCTTTCTCGTACTGAAAATATATCTACTTATTTTGGACCTTTGCGGCATCTTAGAGTTGAGAAGCAGCAACTTATTTAATTAAATGGTGCTTCTAATGCAATTTCTTCCACCATTCAACCCTAGAGTAACAAAAAGATGTTGAGAATAACCATATACTCCACTCGCCCAGAAATCCCACATAATCAACATGGGAAATTATGCTTCCCAAAAGCTGGGAATGTTGTATAGGCACCCTAATTGTTTTTCTTGTGAGCAGTTATCACATCTACAAGGGTTTCATATACACATCTCTAGTGGCTCTTTCTCCACCTGTTTAGTAACCAGAGGAAGAATTAAAAGCCTTCAGTGTTGTTAACTTGTCTGGCTTTGACTCTCTTCACAGCCATCACTTTGTTGCTATTCTCACTCTCCTAGAGATACAGGAATTATTTTGGTGACAGTTCTCATGAACAGTCTTCATGTGTTCCTGCTCCAAATGCTTGGATAAAAGCTACACAGGAGGCCATTGCTTCCCATAATTTATGTGTAGAGACTGGTCGCTTGGTAAGTGTTGAAATACCTACGTCTTACAAACAGCTCTTCCTCCTTTGTCTTGCCTTCTTCACGACAGAAAATTTGTACCTTTAAAAGTCAAGTCTACAAATACTTGTAGAGCCCTATTCAACTTCTATTTACTTTTCCTTGTACTTAATTTCTTTCATACAAGATGGCCTTCAGTTGGGGCATGTTATGTCTGTGCCACTTTGTTTTCTTATGAAAAAACTATAAAAGATTTGCTTAGATTGTAATTAGTAAAATACAGCAGTTATGAAAATTATTTGTATAGCTTTATGAAATTACTTTTTTCACATGGAGATGGAGATTACCAATATTGCAAAATTAAACCACTTGATTGGTAAACTGAAATGTTTAAATAATTGTACTCTCAATACACTAAGTATTATTGCTCAAGCAGTCTGACTATACACTAAATTAAATGGTTGAGTGCATTTGAAGAATGATCCAAGAAAGTTTGTGCTAAGAATGCATTGTTGTTACCAAGTGAAATAAGAGTGGTTCGAAAAGTTGTTTGGAAAAATGTCAAAAATAGAAAGTTCCATGTCCAAGTTAGTTATCTTTAGAAATAAGGTCAAATTCCTGGCTAAAAAATTCTATTAGTGGAATTAAACTCAAACCTGGTTCTTTAGGTCCTGGAAAACTCTGTAAAATTACACGGCCAAAGACTGAAATTGATTGAGACGTAAAGCTGCAGATCAAGCAAATTTAAGAAGGTTGTTTGTCATATGCTATTCAGTTCTTAGAGAGTGAAAGAAATCTGCTAGAGACTGAGTGTGAACTAATGTGGTGTAGTGCTAGGAATGGATGAAGGCAAACAAGTATGAAAATGTACGTGTGTATATGTCTGTGTATGTATATGTACATGTATGTATTTATATATGTGGATGGGCCCATCTTTGTTTCCTGGTGCTACCTCTCGGATGGGGGGAACTAAACTGGAGATCAGAGGATGGAGTAAAAAGATTTTGAGTGACTGGGGCTTGAACATGCTGGAGGGTGAAAAGCATGCTTGGGACAGTGTGATTTGGAACAATGTTGTGCAGTTGGTTGACTGAACCCCAGCATCTGGGGTAAACCGTGGAAAGTCTGTGTGGCCTGGTTATGGATAGGGAGCTGTGGTTTTGGTGCGTAACACATGACAACAAGAGAGCAGGTGTGACTGGATGCAGCCTTTCTAAATATTTTTCTGGCTCCACTTTGCTAATGTAGGAAATAGCATTCGGGAATTAAAAGGAAATTTACTTAAGTTGTCAGTTACATTGAAAGTTAAAATGTGACTCTTGGGGATGACAACAATGGACAAAACAATCCTGTGGTGTCTGCCATGCTATGCAGACAGTGAAACAAAATAGAATGGCTACAAAAAGTTTTTTTTTGGATTATGTGAATTCACCCTTAAATTATGATCGAGATTACACCTTTACAAGTTTACTTTTCTCTAAGATCCACATCGTTCCAGGTGTCTGGACTAGTGGATGGCCAAGATCTGGATCACCTGTTTTCTACCAGGGTCACACTGGATGGAATCCAAACATTATCTGCATCTTATATATTTGAAGCAATCAGAGTGGAGGGTAAGCAACTTGTTTAACATAGAAATTTATATAAAGTGTTCTGTGTACTTTCATCTACTGTATGGCATTTTATAGAATTTCAAGAAATTGATCATATAAGAATTTTATAATATGAATGTACAATGACTGAATTGCTGTGGCTACAACTTTCGGTTTTGCAGGTGATCTGGAAGTGGATAAAATTAACAATGTTTCTGTATCGGACCTTATATTGAAGTATGGCAGCCAGCACCAGGTGATTTCTGGTAAAAAGGTCCTTCATGGTGGCATTCACATTGCTGGAGACATCCTTGCTGCAACAGTAAATGGGCTTGACTTCGTGGAACTCAATCGGACTCTAGTCAGGGTAGACCAGAATGCCATCATCGGGGCTGCTGTGGTAACTATTTCAGGTGTTTTAGTACTGAACTGACCCAATTTTACCCTTGCAAGTTAAACCTGGAAGCAGGTTTGTCCTTAATAATGATGCGAGATATAATTGGAGTTTGTGCACACGTTTAGGTTATTGGGCACTGTCACACCATGATTAGGTTTTTTTAAAGTGGTATAATCAGTACCTTTTAAAAAGGTTAGTATTCATGATAATTACACAAGTATTCATTAATGGCCCTCTGAGATGTAGCTTTAAGAACTACTAAACATTATTAAAAGGTAAAATGGGTGTAATATATGACAAGGTAGTTTCTGTAGACAAAAGTTAATGTCTGGCAAACAAAACCTATTTGCAC
>JAUTXX010103332.1:2220-16553 GCA_032273605.1 Panulirus laevicauda
ACCCCGACCCATCCTAGCATGTTTAAGTGAATCATGTACTTCTATACTTACATAAATGTTTCTTACTTTCTCACTTGGCTCAGTGGTCAGCAGCAGCTGCACTCCACCGTTCTCTGGAGATTCCCCCCCCTACCTGGCTGATGGCATCATCAGATCACAGGAAGTATTTTCAATTACCACTTCAATTTCCCATTACAAAATGAGGACAAGCTCGTTATCCCAGGTACTACTACCCGGCCACCTCAGTGTGAGTCAGGTCAATGTGGACCAGGTTTAGTGCCACTCATCATAATGCAGGTCATACACTCTCGGTAAATCTCATCTTTATCTTTGTTCAATGAAATGTACAATGTATCATATTAAACCCATCTACCAGGTATTGATTACTCCTAAACATGGGGTGCCGGTCACCTACTTCAACCAGCCTTGGGAAATCTAGAACAAATCTACAAACTTGGATCCGTCATGACCAACTGTCATATGATCCGTCATGACCAACTGTCATATAATCCGTCTAGTGAGTGACAGTCTTGCTCCTCCCTGACTGACCTGGCCGTATCACTGGTTCCTAAATCATGATGACCTTGCTATCATTAGCTGCTCAGCTACTGCTTTTGGTACCAAACTGCTAAACTATTGACCTTGGCACCAAACTCTGGTGTTTAACTACTGACTTTGGTACCAATCTCTGCTGCTAAACTACTGACCTTGGTACCAGACTCTGGTGCTCCACTTATGACCTTAGTATTAACCTTAGTGTGGTGACGTCAGAGAGAGGCCAGGATGATGCCCTCTCCCCAGCAGTCAAGGACCAGACACCCTGCCTCAGAAATGGATGGCAAATATTTGTATTACATTACCATCCAAGATGTTGCATCATGTTTGTTTGTTGAGACGTGTTAGCGGGGCGGGCGGGTGTGCGTGTGCGTTTGTATGCACTCACAAGCTTCGTATGTGCCTGTGTATAAGTCAGCGTGGGACACAAAATATATCATATCAAGAAAAGCAAAGCCTTGTTACTGAGGCTGCTGCCTGTGTCGTCACCAGTGTGGGTGGAGGGGGGAACGTGAGAGGCTCGCCAGATACGTGTTAGGTGCTGACAACATCACTAATATATCATCACGACACACAAACTGTTGGTCATGTATCATAGCTGTGCACTCCTCACCCATCATGTAAGGTGCATCTTGTGCTTCCCAGTATACACTACAGTAACATTACCTAACTCCTCCTACCTGACAATGGAGAAAACTCATACGAGAAAAAAAATAATATCAGTTTGGAAACCAATGTAATATGTAATTCTCCATATACCTGTACGTTGTTCCTATAAGTCGTACGACAATGTAACATCACAATTCTAACCAACTATACCCTAACCCAGCCTAGAGAACCTTACCTAACCCATCCCAGGAAACCTAACCCAGCCTAGGCATTATACCCAGCCTAGAAATCTAACCCCTCCTAGTGAAGCATGGGAAACCTACGTAACGCAGCATTGTATACTATCACTTCACAATATGTCAGCGTTATCAATAATGACTTTAACTATATC
Source organism: Panulirus laevicauda (assembly GCA_032273605.1). Taxonomy (NCBI): domain Eukaryota; kingdom Metazoa; phylum Arthropoda; class Malacostraca; order Decapoda; family Palinuridae; genus Panulirus; species Panulirus laevicauda. The sequence goes on from JAUTXX010103332.1 coordinate 3,776, forward strand.
ACTTTACAATAAGTCAGCGTTATATGATTTCTGTTTGGACCATTTTTTCCCGATTTTTTCCCTTGTGATTTTCTTTCCGGGTAGGTTGTACAGGTGACCGCTGGGCAAATCTCATGACTGTGTCATCCTGACTGACACGATGGGTGTGTCATTCATGATCTGAGGTTGTCACACACAAACAAGTTGGTGCGTTCCTCCGTCTTTCTCTATATAAAAAGTATGATTATCGTCTTTCATGTGTTTTGGGAAAAATATAAGACAAACGTAAAAAAAAGCAGATCAACATATGATGTTCTTGCTCTTAGAACTTTTAATTTTGTTTTGTTTTAACTTTCTATTATTTCAAGTTTTGTTTTAACTTTCTATTATTTCAAGTTTTGTTTTAACTTTCTATTATTTCAAGTTTGGCAGCAACGCCTTCTACCTGCTCTAGCCCGGGAAATTACCTCCAGTTTTCTATACAAGATCTGACGACACAAGTATTTTGTGTTGAGCCGAATATCTGAGTTTGGCTGATGTCCGTGGAGCACAACACTTGCTAGAGGTTGTGGGTAGTGTTGTGGTCATCATCATCATCGTGTCCACACGTTATACGACATGTAAACAATGTTGCAGTTGTGGCTTTCTTCCCCCTCCAAGAGACACATCCAAGCAGGCAATAGTCCCATAATTGTCTTGGTAGTCATGTTGTAAGTGTCATCTTGGTAGTCATGTTGTAAGTGTCATCTTGGTAGTCATGCAGATGACCGCTGTGAGTCCAGGGTAGACAGCGTCTCATTTCAAACCTCCTTAACTTAAGGTCCGGCCTTGATGTCCTCTCTGAGCGGAACCTTCAATATAAACCAACCCCCACATCACATTATGTGTCACAACCGGCATCAAAGTATGTAGTGTCTCCTACAATCTCAACAACCACTTGTTATCTCCAGGTTGTCCGCAGTCATCATCTCACTTCTTATCTCCATATTGTCCTCAGAGTCGTTATCTCACTTCTAGCTTTAAAATAAAGTTTACAAACTTTGTTTTACAAAACTTGTTGCCTACCAACTTTCTCCACGCACAGAATATTACTTAAAAAAAAGAAAAACCTTTTCATAAAAATCAGCGTCCGGCATCTTTGATGTGGTTCTTTACTCCCTTAGTGGTGACACTAGCTGTGTGTCACCTGCTGACGCTAGCTGTGTCACCTGCTGACACTAGCTGGGTGTCACCTGCTGACGCTAGCTGTGTGTCACCTGCTGACGCTAGCTGTGTGTCACCTGCTGACGCTAGCTGTGTCACCTGCTGACACTAGCTGTGTGTCACCTGCTGACGCTAGCTGTGTGTCACCTGCTGACGCTAGCTGTGTGTCACCTGCTGAAGCGAAAGAGGTGGAGGGGAGGAGAGAGAAGATAAAATGAGAAGTGAATAATAAAAAGATACAAGTAAGATGAGCGTCGAGCGAGAGTTGTATATGAGACACCAGTAATGTGTCACACATTATGAGAGTGAAGGAGATGTGAGCAGAACACTTGACTCTCATACCCAGCCACCGGTTGTACGGTGTGGTGTTAAAGATGCTGCTATGTTCATCAAAGCATCTCCCCAGGTTGTGGTCAGCATCTTCGCTACAGACGGCTTATTTCAAGCTTATTATCCTTAATGATAAGATCCCGGCCGCTGCTGGGTTCTCATCTTGGCACAGTCTGACTGAGAAAGCTGGCCTTTATGACGGGCAAACTGGTTGCTTGGTTCTGGCTGAGCTGCTGTGTAACCAATGTTTGACCCAAGGGAGTTATTTTACCATAGCATATGATCAATAAATGATTAAATAAATCACTTACAGTTCACTATATCAAACAAACAAAAGGTTTGAAGTATTATCAATTTTAATCAGTGTTGAAAAGCGATTTATTTCATAAAGACACGTTTCTTACAAATAATAGTCAAGTGAAAACAAATAACTGAATTTATCAATCACAATAACTGGTGAACACAGAACTTTAATGTATTAAGAACAAGTTTCACGTATCACAACTACTGATGTAATGCATCATAAACAAGTTGGCCCCATCAAACCTGACGCTTTATGACGTCCTGCACCTGTACCATCCATACAACCTTAATGGTTATTAATGATCATTATTATCATCATTCTCAATATACAATGGACTGATCTTACCAACCAGGTGTTATGAAGATAGTAGTGACCTTAACCTGAGCAATCAGTATGGCGTCAACTGGTACACAAACAATCATGGGATGTCCATGTGTTAACACTTCAGACTTGGGTTAGGGTACAACACCTCCCTGAAGTAAGATGTATTATCGTTCACAAAACCAACAACATAACCTTTAACTATGACTTTTGTGGACTCTTAAAAGTAGATTTAAAACACAAGAATGTTACCCCCACTCGACGTTTTCTGAGACCACTTGAGTGGAGGAGCTGACTGGCGATGTGTGTGGCAGCAGTGATGCCCCGGCTCATGCCAGGCGAGACCTGCTGGCCTCAATCATGCCATACTCACCAAGCCTAGTTACACCAGCTTGATGTCAACACATCTTACTATCATTACCTCAATGAAGCAGATTACATAACTTTACCCCGTAGTAGGAACCCTCGAAGGTGACGGTAAGACCCTTGAGTAAGATGACCTGACCCTTGACCATTCCATTAAGGATCAGGTACAAGGTCACGCCATGACACCCAAGGGCCATTTCGTCGTGTTGGAAAGACTTAGTATCGTGTTCGAGGGTCGTACTTTCGTGTTACATATGTATAGGCATTAATACTTGTTCCAAGACCGGCACACATACTTTACACAAAAGTCTGAACTATGTACATTTGTACACCCATAAAATTCCTTTTCATATTTGATTTTCAGAGTAATGTCTAGAGAAACCAGACCACCATGCCAGCAGACGCCATATAACACGACCTCTCAGCATTCATATGACGTAGTGACGCAGGTGTGATGCTGTGTGTAGTGACCCTGACTTTCCATATAACCACACGCTCGTAAGCTGTGGTGTAGTCGCTCAAAGACTGAATTTTTTATGTGTTGCATCATGATCATTATCATCATGATCATGACCATGATCATGATCAGCAGCAGGGGAGGCTAGCGGTGTTGCATGGTGGTATTGTGTTTCTCCAGAAGGTAAGGAAGTTCTTACATGGTGCCAGCCAACGTGACGGGAGAAATCCTCCCTAAACACTGATTATGTGGCATGATGATAAATACTGATGAACGTGACAGCGACACCATGGATTTGATCTTCCCTTTAGACCCACATGCTGCCTTCCTGGTTAACGGTAACAACTGTACTTACTGTTTCTGACGATAAACGACATCCTTCAGCAGAACACTGGCAACAGTACAAAGGTGAGGACATGTGGCTGCGGACGTACGTACTCACCACGAACCGTAGCCACTTGAGTGAGGACCTTGCTGCACCTGCTCCTCCCTCCACTGTACTCATGCATGTTAGGTGCAGCTGTGTGTGTGTGTGTGTGTGTGTGTGTGTGTGTACGCCCCTTCATGTAGGAGGGTAACAGCCAAGTATCCTTAGGCTGGTCTAGCCAGCCTCCTTGACAGCGCAATGCTCTTGCCACCTTTCAAAGGTTTTTTCCTCATACGTATACATCTTACCATTAACGTGACGAGAATCATTTTCCTTTAATTGTTGTCATATGGAGGGCGTTAGTAAATGTAAGGCCATGCGTTAACCAGTGTATTACGTTACATGTCACGTCACAGGAGCCGTAAGTACGGTATGACTGGCTGAAGCAAAATAACGGCCAGTTAAAGCATGGTATGACCAGGTGACAACAGCTGGTGTTAAACAAGGCAACACCCAGGCCACAGCCCTGCAGGCAAGCCCTTGACCTCCATGATCATGCACGATGAGTTGATCCTTGAGCACGACGGTGCCACCCTTGGATAAGGAACGACCTAGTGTCCCTCGGTAATGTGCTACCTTACTGACGACGCTCTGACTGGGTGCTATGTCGCACTCCCGGGTCACCTCACCTCACCTAATGATCCACAGAAAAATAAGTTTTGCTGTTCAGTTCAGCCTACGGCCGCCCTGTGGTATTACCCCGTGACATCCATACTCCGTGTTCAGCAGTGGCACATCAAAACGTGCTGCTGTAATTATAGATGACCTGACCTTTTCCATTAGAAGAGCCGCTCTAACTCCACCAGCGTGGAGAGGTCAGTCCTTGCGACATTCGGCTTTGACGACCCGACCTTGCTGCTTCTCCAACCCCGGGTATCATGTGACTCTCCCCACTAGATAACAAGTGTACCAACCCGACCCGGTACCTCAAGTCTTGGTTATGGACACCACATACAAGGTGCCCTTAGGTCGTCTCCTCCGTCAGTATATGTCTCAACGTGACTCCTGACGTTTCATCTTCGTGGCAGGTTGTATTGTGGTGCCTCATCTCCAACATCCACCTTAGGCAGTACTCACATGGGACATCGCCTCCGCCCGTTACGAGCAGCAACTGTAACAATAAGGGATATATGGCCACGCCCGCGGCACTCCTACAACCCTGACACAACTCCAGGAGCCTCCTACAACCCTGACATAACCCCAGGAGCCTCATACTACAACCCAAGCACACCGGCAGTTGCCGCACACTGCAGGAACCGCGATGCGTGCCACACCTACAGGAGCTCCACGTTGACTCAGCACCACCGCACTTCTCTCACTTGGTCCCGCTTCATCTGATGCCTACCATCACCAGCATCACAGGACCCCTGCCAAGCTTGCCTTGACCTACCTTACCTTTCCTCTTCGCCATAATCCTGCACCTCCAGTAACTCATTGCCCTATGTTACCTCACCTTGTATATCCTATCCAATAAAGCATTGTTGTTGTTGTTTAACGTGTTTCCCTCCCCCTCTGTTATACCATTCCCAACAAACCTTATCAGAACTCCTGCTAAATGCCTGTGAAAAACAAAACATAGAATGATGAAGAACAGAAAAAAATAGGCTTTTACAGCAAAGTCAAGTGCGCATGCTTGTGACAAATAGGATATGAAGAGCAAGGCGGGGCGCGCATGCGTGTGACAGTAGAGCCTCCATACTTCATAAGGGCATCCAACCTGATCCAAAAGGGATCTGACCGAGTAGAGTTGCTGTGTGGTTCTCCTCCGCCTACTATTATTGCCTTACAGCTGCGTCAGACAATTTCTTGATGTTAGTGTATATACGTTAGACTAGAGAAGCAGTGTAATTTTTATTTCAAAGTACTGGTTCAAAATAGTGAGACAGATAGCAGCATCGACAAGTTTTCTCGCCAGCTTCCTTCCGCGCAGCACAAGATGCACACTTCCGTAAGTACACCATTCATTATATCCATTTTTGACCCATTTACAAAACTCAGCGTCTTTTTCACGTGATTATAACTGATGATATCCTTGCATGATCTGAGAGTCCATGAAACTTTTACTTTCTAAACACAACATGACTCGGGGATGATGACCTGATCTTGGACATGATGACCTAATTGATCTTGATCTGACTCGGAGATTAGCTCAAAGGCCGGGTCATTATACTCAGGGGTTGTATTGTCGTGCTTAAAGGTTTAATTTCTCCGCCTTTAATAGTTACGATGGACTGAAATATCATGTTTATACTTGGTTTTAATTCGGAATTACAGCAACAAACGAAACTGAAATGTTTTATTGTTTTGACTCCAGAAGAAGTAGGCTTTAATTAAACACTATAAATGACTGACAGTCAGTGATGCTGTGATGTTCGTTTGGCTGATAGAAGTTATGTGATATTAGGTTAGAAGTATGCTTTATAACGAGATGACATTTCAGCGTGAGATGAATTTATTCAGATAAAAATAACACATGATTGTATGACTTATATTCATGTAATCTGATGCAGGTGGTGGTTGTGGTGGTGGCGACGATTAACCTAGCTATGATTGGTGTGGTACAAGCGCTGCCTAAACCACACCGTAAGTTTGATGGCCATGGCTACTACTACATCTACCGCCCCCACTACTACCCTGCCACACACTCCCAGTACATCAATTACCCATGGCTCCTTTCTCCTCCACCCTTCTCTTACCCTCCCTCGTACTTTGAGCACTCAAAGCATACTTACTCTCTTCAGCCGTCCTCCCCTCCACAATCTTACTATCCTACACAACCACCGTACTCCAGACAACCCACCTACTCATCACAACCACCGTACTCCAAACAACCCACCTACTCATCACAACCACCATACCCTTCACAACCATCCTACCCAGCAAAACCATCCTATCTTCACAGTCCCTCCCAACCATCCAAACCACCCTACCTCAGCAGGCCACCCTACCCTCCTCCCACGAGTACACGACCCTCAGGACCCCAGGCATGGCCCACGGGTCGAGCCAGGACCACCAGACCCCCATCCATTGCCATCTGGCCCACGGGAAGAGCACGAACGAGCCCTCCATCTGTTCTCGTATGGCCGACTGTGAAGACCACCACAACTCCTCCCTGGCCCACCGGCCCGGCCCGGACCACCCGTCCTCCCTCCCCCCACGTCTGGCCAACAGGAGCCTCGCATACCGAAACATCTCCACCAATCATTGCATGGCCAACAGGCCCAGGGAAAACGGAGGTGCCAAGGGCCATACCAGAGTGGCCTACAGGACCCCCTGGTCGAAAGCCCCGTCCGGCCACCATATCCTGGCCAACACCAGCCTCCCACAGCATCCCATCCACCACCACTCCAAGCTGGCCAACGGGCACTCCAAAAACTCCCCCTCCCATCACCCTCGTATGGCCAACGAAGAGGTCAGGGACGAGGCCGGGCAGCTTCTCGTGGAGAGCCCGTCCTTCCAGCCCCACTCCGACGACTGCTGCGGTACGGACCTCGATTCGGCCACCTAACGTCTGGCCAGCTAACACAGCACCACCACCGCCTCCCACAACCCAGCATATGGCCGTGGACATGGCGGCTTTTCCATCCTCACTCGCACCTCCCACCGCGGCCCCGTCCACCACCATAGCTCCCCCGCCTACACGGCGCACCACGTCCACACCTCCAGCCACTCCTCATCCGCCCACCACCGACCCTCCGCCCACAACCTTTAACAAAGGGTGAGGTGCCTTCGTATATCATTGTGGTATATCACCAGTAATACATACATACCATCGTATATTCCTTGGGGATAACTTGTATTCATAAACCGCTGAGGTAAATGGGTAGCACTTAACATGTTCATCTGAATATTAATATAACCTCGCTCGTTCATAAACTTAGTTTAGGCAAGATGGTCCATAGGTAGTGTTGGACAACTTACTAATTGCTAGGCATGCATGAGAGAGACTTTTGACGTGATTGTGCTGAGAGGGCAGCAACTGGCAGCGATGAAGATTTGTCCATTTTCATAAATTGGGAAACGTTATGGGTAAGAAGAGAGTAGTGAAAGTAAGCTTGGAAAGTAGACTTGTTTGAAAAAATACCAGGAGAGACTGTGCAGAATGGGAAAAATTGAGAGTAAACGAATCTAGGGGGAGTGGGTGAGGAATGGGAATTATTTAAGGAATCAGTGCTGGCATGCGCGAGAGAAGCGTATAGTATGCATACGGTGGGCATTAAGAAAGGGTAATCAGTAGTGGATGACGATGCTTGTGACCCGTGTACTATTGAGCAGATGATACTTTCTGAGGATTACTAGACTGAGAAGGATAGTAGATGGTGCTGGCACATACCAAAGTCTGTGATGGACTGGATGTAGTATTAAAGAAAATAACAACAACAGTTGTAAAGATATAAACGAAGCCAGCTAAACATATCTACAACAGTTCAAGACCAGTTGTGCTGCTCTGAGCTCTCTCGTTCTCCACAGGTGCAAGAAGCTGTGTCTGGACAGAACAGGGAACCACTACTGCTGCGACAGAGGTAAAACACCGACTACAAATATATTTGTTGATATCATGTAATATCGTAGTTGTTCACCACGTCTTTGATAATTCTACCATCGTTTATTGTAAAATATCAGCAGTTAAGGCAACCAATTGCTTAACATGAAGAAAATTACTTTATCAGGAACATCATCTGATGTGTTTAAACTGAGATCATTATTCACACACACACACACACACACACACACACACACACACACTTAAAGACGCTCTTGTTTACCCTAGCTGTAGGGGAATGTCCGGCAGGCCCAGCAACCTGTCCCGGGGGCCGCTCCTTGCTTGCTCCACACCGCCGCTACGCCCAGGTAACTTGCAGAACCGAGTTGATTTATAATCTCCTTAGCACGAAGGTAGTTTGACCCTTGGGTATGATGGCCTGAGCTTTAACCTGATCGTTAAGGTCAAGCTATCATATCTCAGGGTCGTACCGTCGTGATGAAGCGGTGAACCTCGCCACACAAGCAGATAGACTGACATGGTTTGTCAAGATGATGCCAGATGCAGTTAGGGAAGACTTGTAGTATGGTTATGTACATTTTTGCCCTGGTAATATTGCAACAGTTTGTTCCTTGAATACAATGTAGACCTTGAGAAATGATAAAAGATATCACACTCATAACTCATACTTAAGGGGACAAAGAATTACATTCAAGAGGGAAAAATCATCGTACATATGAGTTTAAGGAGATTGTAAACTATTTTGTTTTTAAGACATTGCCTCGGATAACTTCATCCTTTAGTATGAATTACGAGCTGAGGTATTCGTGAAAATAACATGACGGATTAAACACGATTCTGTTTTTTCCACTGTGTAAATGATCATCTTTGAAACATTTCGCTAATAGTTTTTACCCATAAGACGATGAACTAACCAACTTTTTCAGTCTTCTTCCGTGCAGGGTTACTGTATAGTGGACAGCCAGTGTGGTGACGGCCACAAGTGTTGTTTCGACAACTGTCTCCAACGCTACGTGTGCACCAGGGCCCAGTACCGGACGCCAGGCCAGCTTCACCGACCTCTGGAGCGGCATCGCGTCCGTCAGCGTTACTATCTCTCCCAAAGGCACAACGAAACGAGGCCGTACGCTCACATTCTCTAAGGTGACAGACTCGTTCATTTTCATGAAAATGATACAGCCAATATCCTCCAGGATGTCGTCCACTGAGAAGAATTAGGTACACGATCATTGTGTGGTGCGCCAGGGAAGACTTCCCCATACCAGAAGGGACTTACACACGAGGGAGGACTTATCCAACAGTCTGGTGAATGGAGACAGATGTGAGTAGTGAACATCTGAGTATGTGAGGAGATAGTACCTAGATGGAAGCGTGTGAAGCAATAACTGTGTGGTGTGGCAGTTGTGTATAAGACGATACCTGGTTGGTGTGGTAGGTGTGTCGGGCAATGCCAGATGAAGCTGTGGCAGGTGTACGTAAGGCGACAGGTGGTGATTATGGTGTAACAGGTGTAACGCCTATGAAGGTATAGTAACACCCACACAGTACTGATGTTCACATACTTTGCAATATTCAGAAAATACATCCAAAAATTTAAGTTTCCAGCACCCATGTAAACCTTGTGTAAACAAAAGATTTTCTTATTTACTCCTCAGGTACCAGTTTGGTGAGCTAGCGCTACGGACGTGGAGTGTGTGGGTTACGTCTGTAAACGCCAGGTGGGCATGGCTGTGTACCTAGCTAGGCGTCAGTATAGTGCTATAACTAACACGGTGCATACGTAACTTGAAAGTGTAGGGCACTTTGGTAGCGAGTACCCATCACCTTCCCCAGCACAAGATCAAGCCTTCACCGTATATGTAAGAGCCACCAACACTAGTTCATATCCATAAGCGATGCCCACCGTGTTCCTGAGGCACGGTGAGCTGTCTGTCACCAGCGGAACATGAAGTAGACTTATTACACACCACAGGACTACCAGCACCGAAGACATTTGAAACCATTACTAACATGGTCTTAGACCTTGCCATTGGTCACAACATTAACACGCTTGCAATATGCATTTACAGGGGAACAGTATTCTAATGATTCAGAAACTTATGTGAATTGCTAATCCATGTATCACTTGTTAATAAATATATGTGGCATTAAAAGTCTTTACATTACGCAGATAATTAATCACGGTTCTCGGAAGCGGGTCCTGCTGGAGTTTTAGCAAGATAGAGTGGACGAGCGAGTCATACACGCGGTACCTACTGTAAATAGAATGAAAAGTAACTTGTTTTATGGAAAATTATTCCAAATGTAAGATTGATGCCATTTCAGCTTAAGCATAATTATCTAGTGCTAAGATGATACAAAGTATCGTCAAGCATCACCCACCCCTGGATGAAGGATGCTTCCAGTTAGCGTTGCTAATTGCCATCTCTGGTCGGACTGACCCTTCACCATCAATTCCCACAGTCACACCCCTCAATTCCACTCTCCATGCCCTCCCGACATCTGCATTATCTCTCTGTGTTCAATGTTGTTTTTCCACTCACTCTGCCAGCAGCCAGTCTTCCTTCTTTATACGTTTAAACACTTCCTGAAAATTTCATGACCATCACCCTTCTTTACTATTGATAAAACCACACCAAATGACAAAGTATCATCGAAAAAACTATTTGATTTTTCCTGTGTTGAGTCATTTTTTGATAAACAAACTAGTCGATGAGTTGTGAGGAATGGAGTTTTGGACTAAGCTGTGTATATGCGCGTTTATAAACAAAAGACATCTGCTCCTGCTCTCAGTGGGCGTGGTAAAATATACACAACGTTTGTACATCCTGCAGCTGCTTCACTACCCACCCAAGTCAGGTGGCCTTCATCCTCAAGAACATACAGCTTGTGATAGCATTTGTTTCCAGTACATACCTTTCCCGCTTTAGCGAAGTAGCATGAAGTACGGTAGCATAATGGTTTCATCTATACAGATCAAACTTCTGTTATACACACTGTTCCGTAATCAGAAACTACCATCCACAACCACTCCCCACTGGGATACTCGATCTATGAGTGCAATAACCAGTATTCTTTTTTTAAGCTGCGGCATTTCTCAATGGAGAATATCCCTATTCTGTCAGTATGTCTGTGTTGTCCGTTGTCGATGATTATGAATACATCAGTGGATCTTCTTATGATGTCAAAACTTTGCTCTTTTTTCAGTGAACCTTTTTTACGTCCTCTTTATATCGTTGTATTGTTTCTGTAATTCTTTCTGGTGCCAGAGTATCTATGTCGTCAACGTATCAACGCTCTCAGCGTACCTCAGTTATCCTCCTGAGCACGTCGATCCAACTCTTGCGTATGATGACCTGGCCATTGACCTTACCCTCAACGGTCAGGTCAAAGGTCGTACCATAATAGTCAAGAAGTATAACCGTCAGACCATAAACCATCTTATCCGAAAATATATCAATCCTTTACCACTACATAAACCTACATACATAACCTTACATACGTGTGGAGTCGCCACACTAAACTGCGATGTTGCCACACTAAATGATAACCTATCAAGAAAATACTTAATGCTTTTATAATGCCTAGTATGTATCCAATACCTCATTGAACCATGCAAATTATAGAGAAAATTCTGTGTTCCCCTGACAGCACTATCTAAGATTTTCATTATTATTATTTCCTTTGTTAGTATTATTATTTCTGTTATAATCGTAGGCATCTCTAGGCACTGTATAACTTATTTGTAACAACAAATACTTTCATACAGTTTTCCTGATGATGTACTGAGATTTCGCTTTACATTGAAGTACTTATGTCGATAAGTAATAAATACATGATAACATATACTTTAATTTGAGATTAAAATGCTGTTTCCTTCAATTTAAAAAGTGCAATATAATATCTCATTAGTGAAGACACATCGTTATATAGACATGCTTCGCAAATGCCATTCGTACGTAGAAATGATGTAACAAATAAAAGAATTAAAGGAATATAATTTTCTTTGAAATACGGTCAATCAACTTCTGTGTCTAAAAGCATAAGTATCCACGTTTGGATGACTCCCTCATAACGTTCTAAATGACATGTCTGTAAAGAGGTACACCAAAACCACTCCTGGGATATATACACTGCTGAGCTGTATGTTTACCCACAACAACTGTAATACAATCATGGAGGCTAGACATCGAGGTCATGCGAAAATGACCTATTGGGCAACGGATGTGATGGAAGCGAATTAGGTGGTGAAGCCAGCCAATGACCGTGGGAGAGGAGGGTATTCTGAAGTGGTCCAGTGCTGAAGACCAACCTCAGGACATAATGAAAGAAAATGGCAACAACGATCAGGTATGTCAGCTAGGTTGCAGTACTATTATGGCTGATTTTGCACATCTAAACACTCGAAAACATGTATGTAATGATATGTGGGAGTCTAGAAGATTAGCGTGAGTCACCCCAGAAACACAAATCATTAGAGGAAGTTTGTTGACAAACTTGGGCGGTTCAACTATGCGAAGCTCGTCTTGCTAGATGCGATGAAGTGGGTGTTAGCGATACCCTGAAACGCCCCCTGACTTCGACCGAACCAAATAAAATCTTGAAATACAGGGATCTACGCATGCGCAGGCCATCAACCACGGAAGGAGTGGAGTGAAGCGGGAGTTCAATACTGTACACTGCATCCACTCAGAGGGAGCCAGGCATGTGGAGGAGGCTTCTGCTGCTATATACTGCATCCCCGCATCATGAGGCTCAAAGTGAGTAGCAAAGTAATGTCTTTCATTTTGATCATGCCCTCTACTGCCACACAACCCCACAAGATAATCCATCTCGACGTATCATAAATCGTGTATAAAATCGAAAACTGCGGTACGACGGAACACC
>JAUTXX010103441.1:0-16553 GCA_032273605.1 Panulirus laevicauda
GATGGGGTTTAATTAGCTTGAGGTACTGGTTCAGTTTTTTATTATTGTTTATATTTATTTATTATACTTTATCGCTGTCTCCCGCGTTAGCGAGGTAGCGCAAGGAAACAGACGAAAGGATTGCCCAACCCACCCACACACACGTCCACACACACTCACATATACTTTTTAACGCTCACATATATATACATACATAGACATATACATATATACACATGTACATATTTCATACTTGCTGCTTGCTGCCTATATTCATTCCCGTCGCCACCCCACCACACATATATGGCCTTGATTAACGCATCCAGTTGCCCTCATATCCCCCTCTGTAAAAAATGACAGCGAAAGGTAGACATTTGAAGCACCATTCCCGAACAGACGATAGATCGCCACCACTCAGCCAGATCTTAATTGAGGTGTATCGTCTGAATGGACCCCTCTCGTGTGTATCAGAGCGCTAGGCAAAACCCCACCACGCAGGTACTACATTGACCCCAGTGTACACCATTATGACTGGACACGGCGATGCAACTCCGTGAATTAACTCGTTGAGAAATGCTTCTTCTTTGTTGTCTCCTGTCCACACGTCTTCTACTCTCGGGCGCTACCCAATATGAGTGAGAGTTTTAGAAATAGAACACTGAAACACACTAGAAATGGTTCCCGCAATATTTGGCAGTGTTCCGTCTCTTGTACTCAGACTTTCTATTGATTTTTTAGCACTCTGGTATTTATATTTTCTATGCGTAAGTGTTCTTTCATATGTGTAGAAGCTTCTGTTCCAAACCTCACATTTCTTCTAATTCTACAACGGTAGTTTTATATTATCTTTTTTTTTTTCGTTTTATACCTGCTTGCCTTTCTTGCTTTAGCGAGTAGCGTCAGGAACAGACGACTGAGCCATTGAGGAAAAATCCTCGCTTTGCTCCCTCCTCTGTTCTTCCATTAGATGATGATGATACATTAGGGGAGGATTTCCAGTACCTCCCCCCTTCTACGACAAGCAGGAGATGTGTTGTCAGTCTTCTTTCTACCTTATTCCAGGAGGTAGAAATTCACTGTACAGATGGACAATAACCCGCTCCCTTGCTTTTAGTCAGTTTTACCTAAGCATCTTAATTAATTACACCTAAATCCTTATTAGTTTAACTTATAACCTAACTTTAACGTGAACCCAACCTAACCTTACGTAACCTGAAGCCTAGATTATCGGCAATCTAACCTACGTAACTATGGGGGTAACGCGCATCAGGCGTGGTTGAACGAGGTACCTAGCAGTTCTTTGCGTAGGATGAACTGTTGATGACGTACAGCGTTCCTTATCGCGCAGCATCATCTTCATCAAGGAAACAATATCGTTCAGTGTATCGAACTGCGTGAAAGGTATCGGAAAAGTTATGAATGCTATCAGATAGGCTTTAGTCACACCAGTCTTTATGTGCTTATAGAGGAGTTGTTTCCCCCGCCCCACAAACACACACAAACGCGCGCGCACTCTACCATCATCCATATCTTAAGAGCCAGAAGGATGCTTTATCGTGTATCATCTTCCATACGGAGTGAGAACCAAGGATCAGTGAAGCAGTTCTTGGCCGGGCAGTCTGTCTGTCAGTACTTGGGAACTCCAAATGTTGTCGGAAATAAACAGCGAAGAAAAATAATTTTTTCGCTTCAATCTTCAGCCAACCAGGGACGTCCACAGGTATCTACCTCCCATGACGAATGTGCAAACATGTAGGAAGTTAGCTGCTCATTAGTGACCCTTCGCCTATGTCATTATCCCGTGGCATGAGATTTCGCTTCCTATATCTCCGCCCTCTAGCCTGAGACCCTTCCTCCCACACACCCCGTTCCTATATAACCATCGTGGCCTAACACCTCCACTCCTATATAATTGTCCTCTTGCCTGAGACCACACCGTGCCTATATCGCCATCCCCCTGGCCTGAGAACCTCCTATATAACCGTCCTCTGGCCTGAAACCCCCGTTCTTATACTGCCGTACCCTGGTCTGAGAACCCCGCGCCTATATAAACGTCACCTGGGCGGAGGCTCCCGCCCCTATATATCCGTCCCCTACCCTGAGAACCTCGTCTCCCGGGAGACGGGAGTGGGAGCAGGTGTCGGGCGGCCCGGCTGAGTCACAGGCCAGGAATGGCATTGTATTTGGCAGTGAGGAGATGGAGGCGCCAGCCATGGTTTTTTTTCACTCTGGCTGAACCATTATAGAAACTGGCACAGGCAGGGGATACTGCTGGAAACTGCTGCATATAGTGTAATATGTAAATATCTCGTCAAAGATGTGTGATTTCTTATATCTACTTCACTTGTAGCTAGTTAGATCTGGAACCAAGGTTTGTTCTTTTAATCCAGCTTCATTGTCCTATTTCCATGTATATATGGAAGTATACATAGATTAAGAATTTATAGTATTAGAGTCCTTGAACAAATAACCTCGTCATGATCGACAGTCATAAATAGATAACAAAATGCTACCGAGAATATGATATTCTGACCATTACATATACTAGCCTGGCTTCGGCCTAGTACCTTAGATATATCCATACTATTTTCAAAATACGTTACATCACCCCTATAGCTCGACACTGCCATAAATCCACCTGTTCTCCTGGTGACACTTCAGAGGCCAAAGGATATATTACTGTAAGTCAGATTAATTGGAAATTTACCCAAGGGACATGTGTTGTAAAGAGTTGGTATATGATACTTCGTGCCTGTACCTGGGATCGTGGAAAGCGTTGCGAAAGCAGGGCAAGCAGGGGTTCCAAAGATCTTGTTCCTGTAGATCCTGCAGAGCTGAATTATGTCGCCCTGTCAATTTAAGTTTAATTAACCCTGTGTCTGCAGTGTCGGTCTGTGTGGGAGTCGCTCCAGAATTATAGACTTAGAAGTTCAGGTTACTCCAATTTAGCCCTGACGTGTGGCAGTGAATTATACATGTGCTGTTTCTCTTAGCATGAGGATGGGGGTCCGCTTTCATTTGGCTAGACTTTTGAAGGATAAATATAGATTTATGGTAAAACCCAGGATGAAATATTCTACAGTAATTTGTTCCTTTCATATACGTCCTATTCCTACAGCTGTGCTACAGTAGTGTGGTTATTTGATTTGATCTACCTTCTTCACACACACACACACACACACACACACACACACACACACACACGTGTTGGAAATTAAATGTTTGAGGACAATATGTGGTGTGAGGTAGTTTGACCGAATAAGTAATGAAAGGGTAAGAGAGATGTGTGGAAATAAAAAGAGTGTGGTTCGGAGAGCAGAATAGGGTGTGTTGAAATGGTTTGGACATATGAAGAGAATGAGTGAGGAAAGATTGACGAAGAGGATATATGTGTCAAAGGTGGAGGGAACAAGGAGAAACGGGAGACCAAATTGGAGGTGGAAGGATGGAGTGAAAAAGATTTTGAGCGGTTGGGGCCTGAACATTTAAGTTAAAACTTGAAGTAACACTTGGCTCTGCTCAACCTTTTGCCAACTAACACACTAGTTTTGTAAATTAGGCGGCCTGCATATTTCATTTTTTTCTTCAATCTTCGTGTCAAGATTATTTTAGTTCTTGCACAATAATCTTTGCTCATGCGATGGGAATTATATTTTTTTCCGACGGTTTCATTAATAATATATTTTATGTATATTTATAGAATCTTTTAACAAGGGAATCAACCATACATTGAGGATGAGTAAGAACTTCATATGCAACGTAAGTGGGACATAAACAAATGTTCTAATTTTAACATACTGCCCTTTGGTCTAGAAGTTACTGTTAGACTAACCCGAAATAAGTTTTTGTTTGTGATTTATATACAGAATAAGCTGACGATGATGATAATGGGTGTGGTTATTAAAATTCCAGTTTAATGAGACCAAAGTACGTAACACTATTGATGTATTTTTGCCCCGAGGAGCTCGGCTGTTCTGGTGGCACATATGGTGGACTGGATGGTCCAGCGGTCATGGTGGTGGTGGTGGTGGCTTAGATGGTGGTAGTCCGCGGGCAAGGTCGTCCACCCATTTCAGTCACTGGGTAGATATATGACACGGTAGTTGGCCGCGGAACAAGGTCGTTCTGCCATTTAAATCTCTGGCGTGGGTGGTTGTTGGTGGGTTACACATTAAGGTAGTGTCTCGCATGTGAATTACTGACCACATATGTCATATTATCATGGTGATGTCCGTCAGGAACCCTATCTCTCGTGTGTTACTCACTGACCGGGTATTTGGTGATACTGATGAAGTGGATGTCAGGTTTTCCTCCCAAGTTACTCACAAACCAAATATACCTCATGATTGCTGTGGTTGTCGGGCAAGGCTTTCCTCCACGTTAAGCGCTGGCTAATTAGGCAAATTGTTAGAAGTATTAGGAAACCGTACAGCTGGACGTAGCGCGACGCTGGCTGGGGTTGCTTTTTAGATTTTCGCAGTTTCCTCACTTTGAATGCTCTCATCTTGGTCTTTTTCTTAATATATATATATATGATCATTAGGATTTGCCTACACCACACTTACTTTTAACTATTCTGACCTATTTTTTATTACTGTTGTTGATATCATACATAAACTAACCATGTTTATTATTATATTACGCTTATAAGTGTTCTTTTTTGAATTGTTAGATAATGATAAGTAAATAGTCCTATAACTTCAGCAATGTATATTTTATATAATTTTGGCATGTTATATTGTAAACGTTAAATGAGAAGTCTGTACGTAATTTCGAAACGCCTTGTACAGTATCTATTAGCCCCAGTTTTGGTCCTCACACATTATTTTAAATTGTGGTAAAGGAATTGCAATGTCTTTTATTTCATATTACTGTTCAGTGTGTGCATTAATATTTTTCGGTGCATCTTAGTCTTCTGTTGCCTCCTGAATACTACGTAATGGCGCTTAAGGAATACGGTGATGGGAACCTCATAAAGATTAATCTAAACTCTCTTGCTTACTCTCTCAGATGATAATTGAATACAAATGAATCATATTTGATTATGTGCGTTCACTGAAATAGGAAGAATTTGCAATTATTCATGTTATAGACCAATCTGTTATGTCTAATGTTTATTTGTTTACGTTGAGCTGATGACATATGAAGTCCGAGTTGCGCAGAATGTAATTTTGCATCTATTTAAACTACATCAGTACTTAAAATATTTAAAAGATGAAAGTATGTTATATGTTTCCCATCTAAATTTTAAGATAAGACGTTTACACTCATGAATCATGATTTTTTGTGAAAGTTAAGCATTAGAATACGGAGGGGTAAGCATGGCGACGTTGTGCAGACGTATTTTCCATCAACTTTCAGGTAATGTCAGCCGTATTAGTGTTGTGAATTGATTCAGAATGGTAACACAGAAATTCAGTATCTTGTATTTCATTGACCTATGGCTAACATGGTCAAAACCTTAGCAGTAAACTGTATTTCAAAGCTACATCGGCAACTTTAGTTTTGGGGACGAAGTGTGATTGGGTGTTGATGTAAACAATGAATCCATTCATCAAGTATACTCTCATTCCTCGAGAAGTGATTTGATTATTCCTCGTCAGATACTTAAATTGTTCTTCATTATCATAAATCATGAAAGTATTTTATATATTGTGTGTGTTGGTTGCTTTCATTTCATCTGTGGCCGTATCAGGAACACCAATGAAGATTCATGTTGAGTTTATGGATCATTCGATACCTCTCAAGACTCAGGAAGTTATAACAAGAACTGTGCTTACTTTATCGAAATTGTTGAGCCTTAAGATCATGGAACATCAGCCGGTCTTCCTTGTACCAAGGGAAAAAGCTGCATGTGGGTCAGTATTTTCTGATGGTGTGAATAATGGTAAATGTGCTGGACTATCAAGTTATTATATTGGAGACTATTGTGGTGATGTTGAAATACCTCCTGCACATCTAGAGGGCTTGAAAGTGTTTGAACATGATGATATTCAACATCTTAATGAATCACTACCTGAAGGGAAAGGATTTATTGATGGAACTAATTTTTTGATTTATGTTACATCTAGATACAGTAAATTTTGTCGTCAGTCATTAGCTCATTCCTTGGTGTGTCGTACAGACACAAAGCTGGTTGGTGGAGTACAAATTGGAAGACCGCTTGCTGGCGTTATTAATTTGTGTGAGGACGGGATCTTTAAATCAGAATCTTTTCTGAGAAAAATTGTTTCTCATGAGACTATTCACCTTCTGGGTTTTAATTATAGAAGCATACAAGAATTCATTGACTGTGACTCTTGGGAAGACACAGAACTCATCAAGTTAAGTACAGGATCCTCATCTGAGCCAGTTGATAATGAATGGAATGACAATGTATTTTGTTGGAAACGAAGAGATGTACTAAGGATTGTAAGGAAAAATAAAGTTATACTTCAGTCAAACCTTATTGAACAAATTGCATTACAGATGGAGTCATATTTAAATGAAACAGAGGACCATATGGACTCAGACGGAAATGCAACTGTTAGAGTCACTGGATGTTTTAATGCAATGAACTCTGCTGAATTTGAAAAGGATACTTATGATAATGATAATGTGACGAAAATTTTCAACAGATTTGGTGGCATTACCCTTGCAAAATCACAAACTGGTGTGCATTGGCCAGAAGAATTATTTCGTAACACAGTCTCTGTGATGGTTCCTGATAATTTAGAATTGAGAACAGTAGTTGTTGATTTATTGACCTTGGCTGTGCTTGAAACATCTGGATGGTATTCTGTTAACCAGCAAATGTTGCCCTGTGTAAATTGTTACATGAATGATGCACATGAATTAGAACACTGTTTAACTGATGAAGCATTTGTGGTATTTGAAGATAATGCTCTGCAAAAAGGAGACTTTTCAGGTGGCATCATGAATAATACTAAGCTTAATAAGTCACATGTGGGTTCTTCATTATTTGATTATGTGACGAAGAAAGAAGAGACAAATACTGTTAAGGTACATTCATCAAAGAACATATCTCAGGACAAGAGTAAACCATTGTTCATTGAAAATGGTGAAAACCTGAATTCTCAAATAACATTCTTTCTGATAGCAACAAGTCAAATAATTAATATATTCTGTTACATAAGGTAAGTATGCTAGATGTTTTTGTCTGTTCCCTTTCTGGTCATTAAGGTGTTAACCCATAAATTTTGCTCAAAGTTAGTATTATTTGTATCATTTGTGAATGTTATTCGTATTATCTTTGTTATTGGGTATTATTATATTACTTGAGATATATTACATGTGTACTTTTAGAAATGTCTGGGGTAAACCACGGAAAGGTCTGTGAGGCCTGGATGTGGATAGGGAGTTAGAGAATGGATGTGGCCTTTCTTTGTATGTTTCCTGGTGCTACTTTGCTGTCACAGGGGATGGCGATGCTGTTTCCTGTGGGGTAGGGTGACACGAGGAATGGATAAAAGCAAACAAGTATGAATATATACATTTGCATATAAGTGTATAAGTGTATGAGAGTGGATGGGTCTTTCTTATGTTTCCTGGCACTACCTTGCCAATGCAGGAAGTGGCAATCAAGTATAATAATGATGTATATATATATGTATATGAGCGTATATGTATACATGTGTATGCGAGTAGATGGGTCTTTCTTTGTCTGTTTCCTGGCGCTACCTTGCTAACACAGGAAACGGGAATCAAGTATAAGAATAATAATATAAGTGTAGAAATGAAACAGGTTTTCGTTTAATCATTACCCAGTGTTATGTTTCTTTTAAGCATTTGAACTAATGCAGCTCCGTACAATTGAGTTACAGCATACTATACATACTTCACAGTGTTATTTTTAAATCCTTAAATAATTAAAAATATTCATTATTTTTTCAAAGTTAGTATCATATTGCCTAGGAAAATTGATCTTAGTTACTGTTACCTTGTAACTAAAGATAGCCAAATAAAAAAGAAATTTATTTTACAGTGGGACTGCCCCGTGGTCTCCAGGCCCGTAATATTGTCACATCCTACAGTCCTGTCTTGACTTCCACTCAGCCATCGGAAAAACTCCCAGAATCCTCACGTGGTTAGTTTTGTTTCTTTTCTTTTTACATAGGTATTTGGTAGACATCTGGCTGCTATTACGTTACGTTGGTATACATGTATTCAGTTGTCACATACGCAGATAACTTCAAATTCTATTCAACCCATTTAAATAATCAAGTTTTAATTGACAAGACCATTTGACTCACTTTGAAGTTTGTTCTAATGGCAGTGAGTCACTGATTACACAGATCAAAATTATGTCATGAGATAGTACTTTGTTAATAGCCAAATCTTAGTTTAGGAGGAATGTTGGAAGGATATTAATATTTCCTATTGTTTGATAAAATTTACATCATATACAGGTATGTCAAGCAGCATATATCCTTTGTAATGTAAGTTATTTATGGTAAGGTTATTCATGACTGGTGTAAACTAAACTAACTTGACTGTGAACTATGGCATGAGGCCATACAATCTTTTATAGAGTTCAGAAATTAAATTTAGACCTCCTGAGGTATTTAACCTAATGCTTTTGAATTATGAGATCACGTCATTACAACTGAATTAACAAGACTTTTACAAAACAAAGACCTTTAACCATTATAGTTGCACCGTACACTTTTTAAAGTGAATGAGCAGAATAGGAAAGCTTTAACAACAGGCTACATTAAGGGCATCTGTATAATCATTGTCTTAAAATATTTATTGAGCTGTATAGAACTGGTAATTGTGATCTCCCCATTGTACCAAGGAACAATGATTTATTTCATTTATGGAATGTAATACAATAGTGGGCATTTTTTTTCCCTTCTGCTTGGTAATTAAGTTATTGTAGGACTTTTGTCAATAACTTTAAGGATTCCAAGCAAAACCTCATGTAACTTATAGATACTAGGAGGTAGTGAATTTCTATACCTTTATCAGATATTGCCTCTTTTATTTTGGAAAAAGCTTGATATTTTTATAGCGAGATAATGAAATATAGGATATTTCTGTATCAGATATTGCTGATTTTAGGTTGATAAAAGCTCTTTATTTACTTTACCTGCAGTGAACATCACCCCGCATAATTTGATCATAATATTTACCGTAAGGTATTATGTAGTTATTGTGTGTACATCTTATTTTCCTTGCAGATAATGACATAGTTGCTGAAAGGATGAAAAATGCTCTCAAGTATCCAGATTTTTTTAAAGTGGCAGAACTTTTTACAGTAGAAGATTTGTTCAATGCCCGTGTCCATCTGGGCCACAGAATTGGATCTATAGACTCCCGGATGAATCAATTTATATTTGGATCACGACTTGGTCATTTGATCATTGACTTAGATCAAACAGCAGTTCTTCTGCGGGAAGCACTCAACTTCACAGCTCATATAGCCTTTCGTGGAGGCATTATACTATTTGTCGGCCGTTCTCCCCAACATCAGGTTCGTACTGTTGACATTTTCTTTCTCTTTATTGTGGAAATATAGTTTTGGTGTGAAGAGGGGATTAGACCACTCATGCATACATGTATCCCAAAATAAATTTTTTTTTCTTTAATCATGGATATTCAGCAGGTCTGCTTAAATTATGCTTTATTTAGGCAGTAGTTGGGGGAGCAATAATGTTACACTTTGACTTAGCTATGACCTTAATATCCATCATTTTCAGATGTGCTGCCAAGTCTAAGATCCTATTTAAATTCAGATTCCTTTTCAGATTTTTTTTTTGTTAATTGGAGTTTGAGCAGTCAATCAATTTCTTATTAGTTATATTTAGTAGTCACATTTCAACCTTTTATATATAAATACAAGATATTAGATAATAGCATGTATTGAATGACAGTACATCTAGTATTTTGTAGATATTTCAACATGTTCAAGGTACATGTGATCTTAACCTTTTATATATTTATCTTGCAGTTCATGATAGAGACTACAGCCAAGGAATGTGGAGAATATTCCCATGTACGTTTCTGGGAAGAAGGCACCTTCACTAACTCATTAGTTGCATTTGGGTGTGTAACAAGACTCCCAGACTTGCTTATCTTCCTCCATACCATGGACAATGTCATCAGTCAACATAAAGCTATAAAAGAAGCAGCCAAGATGCTTATTCCTACTGTAGGGATTGTGGACACAAATTGTAACCCAAATCTAATTACTTACCCAGTTCCTGGGAATGATGACTCTGTGTCATCTGTAAACTTGTTTTGCAACTTATTCAAGACAGCTATTGTAAGAGGGAAGGAGAAACGCAAAGAACTGTTAGCTTTACAATGAAAAGTTCTGAGGTTAATGACTAAAGTGGTAATATAAAAAAAATCAAGTAATGCAAAAATTTGCAAACTAATACATTTATCTTCCTCATGCATATTGTTAAGTTTGCATTTATTCCATTATTGCAGAGCTAACATTGGTAATGCATCTCTCTTGACTTGTTAAAATCATGATGGTTGCCAAAATTGGCCCAGGAATAGGTAAATGGCTTGCAGTTTTGGGTTGTATTTGCAAGTATAACAAAGAAAATTAAGTGCAGTCTTTCTAATTCACAAGCAAAGTTAGTTGAAAGTACCTGGTTATTAAACTGCAAATGTTTGCTGGGAATTGGATAAATGAACAGAACATCAGCATTCTGTTTTTTTTATATAAATTTCATGCCTATGTATCAGCCTTTTGCATTTACAAAATATTACAAAGGGCTCATTTGTATATATGTTTCATTTCATAGCTGGGGTTGTTACAGGACACTTCATGTTTGACATTACATTGCAAGTGAAAAGGCATCTTTGTCAGTTATTGGGAGTACAATTTTGTAAAGAACTCGCTCTAATAGGGTCAACATTTTTCTGCTACCGGAGCCCTTAAAAAGATCCTGGGTAACACCATGACTTCTTGTTTCTGGGTAATTACAAATAAGTAAATGTCATAACTGATGTTAGCGGACCCTGCTTGAGGTTACACCAGAGTAAAAAGTCACTTTTGACAAGGTTGTATCAGAGAGAGTACTTTCTTCAGGAGTTCCCATTTCCCTGCTACTTGAGGTAATACAGCCTCTGGAAAGATATCCTGGGTGATACCAGGACTCTCAGGAATTGGTTATGGGGTAATTGTGAATGAATGAATTTTAGAGCTGTTTAATGTATGTATTTAGGGATTGCAGAATTTTGCTCATTAATAGCCATATAGGTTGCATTCTATGTAATGATCACTTAAAATACCTGAAAATGACATGGAAATTACTGTAAATAGTTAATATTGTTTTCTGTGTTTTGTGAACCTCTTAAATATCACACAAGTATGTATATTTATATCATTCCCTTATACTGTCTGTTGTTTGCCTTCCATCTCATTTATTTTCTATCCTTCCTTCTATCCACTTTTACCTTTGGGCTTCTGGAATTTCCCAGTAGCCTCACCTTGATCACAACTTCAGTTTTTAGAGCAAAAGGATGACACTTTTCTGAGCTTTCTAAATCTGAATCCTTTACACCTTAAAACCAAAAACACCAAGGTAACTCCCACTCATTAGAAACAGCCATTTGCTGCTGTTGCCACAGACATTTCCCTGTCCTCTACAGAAACTTTCATAACATTTTCTATCTAATTATATCAAGTTTTCCCTAAAATTATCCCAATACACCATTTTTGAAGATACACAGCAGTGACAATATGTATACCCAAGTTGTTACAAATTTTTCTAACAAGATAGCCTTAAATAATGTATTTCATAAAGGAGTAAAAAATTTTTTCACAGTATGAGCTAAATACAAGAAATCATTGAAATACAAACAAGGCATGGAACAAGAAGTTTTATTTTATATGATCAATATAATTTAAGGACTTAACAGCCATTATTTACAAACATATACATCATATTTTCTGAGATAATGCATAACTCAAAAAACCTCTGGTCCTTAAATTCAAGTAAAGACACATTTGAACAAAGATATTTATCTTTATATATCTGTGGCAGTAATAACTAATGCACTGCAGCTTCTGCTGCCCTATGTTTTTACTCGTACCTAACACTAAGAAGATACAGCAGGTCTTTATTCATTTCAGCTTTTTGAATAAGGCTTGAGAGAGCTGAAAAAGAATTATGAAAATCAATATATAAATATCAAGAGTATGGATTCTTAATCATTTATAAGATATATATGAAAAATGTATTTATGTACATGTTTAACAAATGTGGCACTAATTTTGAGTTCCCGTCTTATAAAAACTCAGATTTTTCAATTTAGCAGGAAGATAACAGGATCAATTATGAAAGAGAATGTGATTACTATTTGTGCATAGCATGAGACTTTTACACATATATGTAGATACCCCTAGCTTATGCACAGCATACATTTATCAACAAATTATAAAAGGGAGGATGGAACAGCTAGATCAGCAGTGAGCATGAAGTCCTGTCAGGGACTCAATCTTATATGAGATTCAGAGAATGCATTAATTTAGAAGATAAACCTTGAGATTCAGAGAATGCATTAATTCAGAAGATAAACCTCAAGAATTAAAGTAAATTTATGCTTAGAGGTTTAACATTAATTTACTGTCACATCATGCATTCTAAGCCCATGTGAAGCAATTGCAAGAAACTGTAATTAACTCCCTTAATGATATTTCTTTTATACCTGTAACATACTTCAGCCAAAAGTACATAAAAAGCATTCAATCTATATCTCTGACATACATTCCCTCCAGGAACTCCCATCAAGGGGGTGGCCATGACAGTCTCCACTTATCCCTGTCCTTACGTCCCTGCCTTGTATAAACAATTCTATGTATTCTTCCACCATTCTCTCCCTCCAGTACTCTTCCACTCTATTTCCCCTAAGTCACAGGTAGCCTTCCTTTCATACCAATACCTTTAATTTTACTATTATACACTCCCCTTACAAACTCTCGTCTTGCTTTCTTTCCACATACCCAAACCACCTCACAGTATTACGCTACACTCTACTACTCCCTAATTAATTCCCTTCCATACCACATCTCATTTCTTCCTTAATTCCATCTCGTCATACCACATGCTCCTCTCAAGCAGCCCATTTCCACAGCCTAGATTACAGACCACTGTGATTGCATGTTTATGGGCAGAATGCAAACAGTCCATGTGTAGTTCAAGCAGAAAGAAATGACAGGTACCCAGATTAAAGGAGTGCAACAACCAATGAAGCGCAGGCTCACTACGCAGCCATCACTAACCCTTCAGATACCGGCCAGTAATATACCTTCCTGGTTGGTGCCTGCCTACCAACAAGTGCCTACCTAACTCAGAACGTCAGCTTTGACTTACACAAAATAGTGCCATGTTAATTAAAACTTCCATCCGAATGCCAACATGGCATCATCCATTAATTTATAGTAATATGCCCCAATTACATGATACTTACACAATGGTCAACACAATGAAGGTAATCAAAGAGTTCCTCACTGCATGTTTCTTCAGTCATGCTACGAGAAGATACCCGATCATTACAAGATGATAATCTCTCGTTAAGTTCCGCACAATGGCTTGAAGCACCACAGGCTTCCTTCAATCCGTCAAGAGGATCCTGTGTGATAACATTAATAACTGCAATTTACTAAATAATACCAGTAATAACAAGCAGGGTATATGAAAAGGATTGGGAATACCATGGAAAGGTTGGGGTGGGGTGGGGTGGGGGGTGTGACTGTGGAAGGAGGCTCTGGTTTCAATGCATTATACATAACAGTCAGAGTGAATGAGAGCAAATAAGGCCAATTCTTAATCCATTCCTGGTGCCATTTTGCTAATGTGGGAAATAACAAATGTACAAAGACGAGAGTAACTACTTAAGACAGTTTTCCCAACTTAAGTATAAAGAGTTTTGTTTACCTGATACCAACCACTCTCCTGATGAGGGTGTCTGAAAGTTCAAAAACTATCAATTGCCTAAAGTTTATAAAAACGATCAGCAAGATGATGTCACTCCTAATCCTATGTAAATGAGGGGAATTCTGATATATATTAAAAAAAAGACAAAAGCTTAATGAGATCCCATCATTATAATTTCTCTCCCAGTCCAAGCTGTCTTTAAATTTCCAGGTATACTTTGTCAATCAAATCACTCTTTCTATCTATGAAGTTTTCAGATCTAAAGTGATATTCCCCTCCATCTGCTGCTGTGCACTGATTACAGTTTTATCTTTCAAGGCTGTAATGTTGGAATTTATGAATCCTCTCTAGCTTATACATTTCTCTCTGTTTGGTTCATGACGATACATCATTGCAATACTCAGTCTTGCTTCTCATATAGACATAGAGCATTTCCATCATCAGTTTTCAAAATGTTAGAAAGAATATTCTCCTAACACCACTAATTTTCTTGTTTATGACACAAAGCTTTAGGCATATGCTCCACTTTCCAATTCTCTTCCTAATGAGCCTTTGTAAAATGTTGCTAACATATCAAGTGTTTTAATTCATCTGTTCAAACTTTACAACATACATCCGGTTTTCTCCAGCCCCATTTTTGTTTGTTTTTGGTCATCTAATCCCATCCTTTTGCTGATTATCTCATATGCCTAATGCCTCATATGACATTTTATTATGCTTTCTTCATTTCATTGTCTTTGTCTCACATTATACTGGAAAGCAGGCACACCCAATATATCATTAGACAAGGTTCTTATAGCCACTTTGTTGAATTATAAAGTTTTTTTTTTTTATTTTTGCTAATCTCACTCGAAGGGTTCATGACCCTTGATTTCAGAAGAATATCAGTTTTTTCTGGTGATTTATCCCCTTCCCTGTTGGTGGCAGCAACACCTCCAGGTCTTTGAGCATAAACACACCCTGAAACTCAATACTTAACTCTATGCAGGTACTCACATGTATCAATAACTCTTGCATCTGAACTTTACAAGCTAATGATCTAAGCTTTTACTGTTAATCAGCCCTTACACATTTGTGCATTAAGAAGGGTGAATGAAAGGGGCTAAAAACCTTCTCTTATGTACTATAACTTTCTAAAAGTAGATGGAAGGAACCATGCAAGTATTTTACCCAAAAGTATGAGCAGCCTCTTGCTGACTCTACCTAGCTAAGGTGGAAATGGCAAGCAAGTACAAGTTTAGAAAATACAAACAAGATAGTTCTTTTTAACTATTTGATTTATATGCTTTCATTCCCCCATGCTTGTCTTGATGTAGTCACTTCAGGCCCTCTTAAAACCTTCTGAGGCAACAAGATTTCAGTGTCTCAAATATCTCTTCTACAGTACCTCTCTATCCCCCTGAATTTTACATTCCATATATGTTAAATCGCCTAATTTTTTTCTGTTCCAGTCTCACTATACCCTACTGCTGAAACAAATCTTTCTATGCCTTCCTTGTAGTGTTTGTGTTGAATGAGTATCAAATTCTTCAGTAAATATTCTGACTTACTAAAGCTTCAGTGCTTGAATTCAGAATTTGTAAGAAAAGTTTGAAGGAAATCCTGGATATGCTACACTACTACCATTTAACACAAAATATAAACTTACCACAAGGTCCTCCTCCTCCTCCTCTTCTTCCTCCTCTGCCTGTGACCGAAAAAAAATAAAATTTTAGTAAAATTCACCATTACTTTCCTTAACCTCAAATGTCATGTGAAGTGTACATAATGACCATATAATTTTGTTTCTTAACAAATATTCAAAATATGTTAAAAATGAATTAATCAAATTAGATGATTTCCCATTCTAAGGCAAAAACTTACGACATGATAGCCTTCCTTAATAATAAAAAACTAATAATGTAATCTAAAACATGAGCCTAAATTTAAGTTCTAACTACACAGCCAAGTTTCATAATATTTTTCATCACATGAATATGAAAGAAACATTTCCCAAAAAGAATCTGTCACACACTGGTACAAAATATGAATGCTCATAGAACTTTAAGTACTCTACTGTACTATTAAACATGTCTAGGCTTTTCAGCTCACATCCCAAACCAATTTAAGTATCAAACAAAAATAAAAAGGTGTCATCGGTCCATGAAACAAACATTATATCTACCCATACTCCTTTTCCATTTATATAAATGTAAATATCATGAAGCAAGTATCACACGTACAAAAGCTCCTTTTTTCATTTATGAAACAGGACAAAAAGTTAGGTACAAAAGCTTCTTTTTTTTCATTTATGAAACAGGACAAAAAGTTGAGCTGAAATTCTAAAATTCTGTGGAAAACACAGCACTGGAAAGGACATGTGGAATTAACTTAGCTCAAACACACATTTCATTACAATATGATACATATTGATTTGGAGCATTATTTTTTCTTACAATGATAAATACTAGAGAGAGAGAGAATGATAAAGCTCAAAAAATGGTGGGGTTAATTAATGTAAAAATATTTATGACGTGCAAGGAATAGAGTGAATTGGAACATAATATGAGGCATCATATTCTTTTTCTTTTCTTTCTTTCAAACTATTCGCCATTTCCCACGTCAGCGAGGTAGCGTTAAGAACAGAGGACTGGGCCTTTGAGGGAACATCCTGGCCCCCTTCTCTGTTCCTTCTTT
>JAUTXX010103552.1:0-16552 GCA_032273605.1 Panulirus laevicauda
AACTATCGCACTCTCTCACTTCGTCTCCTCTGCATCTGTCGCACACTCTCACTTCGTCTCCCATGGATCCATGTCACAATCATATTTCGTCTCTCTTGCATCTATAGCATACTCTCACTTCGTCTCCCTTGTATTTATGACACACTCTCACTCGTCTCCCTGTATCTACGGCATACTCTTATTTCATGTTCCTTGCATTTGTTGCACACTCTTATCTCGTCTCCTTTGCATCTGTTGCACACTTACGTTTCCCCCTCTACATCATATGCACACTCAGTTCATCTCTCCTGCATCTATCGCACGCTGTCATTACGTCTCCCCTACAAGTATGGAACACTATCATTTCGTCTCTACTGCATCTGTCGTACACTCCCATTCGTGTTCATTGCATATATTGCACACCCTCATTTCGTCTCCCCTTTATCTGTTGCCCACTCTCACTTCCTCTACATTTCATCTATGGCACACTCTAATTTCGCTTCCCCTGCATCTATAGCACACTCTCACTTTGTCTTCCTTTCATATTTTGCATACTCACTTATTATCCCTTGCATCAATCGCACACTCTCATTCCGAGTCCACTGCACCTATCGAAGACTCTCACTTCGTCTTCCTCGAAATTTTCGAACACTCCTACTTCGTCTTCCAAGCATATATTGCACACTCTTACCGCCTCAACCCTGCATCTATTACAAATTCTCAATTACTCTCCCAAACATCTATTGCATATTTTCATTTCGTCTTCCATGGAAAAATGGCACTCTCTCACATTGTTTCCCCTGCATCTATGGCTCACTCTAAGATCGTCTAGCGTGCATCTATAGCACACTCTGTGCTTGTCTCCCCTTCTTCTATTCCACACTCTTACTTCGTGCTCTCTATATCTATGGAACACTCTTATTTCATATCCCCTGCATCACTCTCCATCATTCTCATCTCCATGGCACACTCTCAATTCGTGTCCTCTACGTTATGGAACGCTCTCATTTCGTCTCCCCCTCCTCTGTCGCACACTCTCACTTCGTGTCCCCTGCATCTATCGCACAATCTCATTTCGTCTTCCATACATCTATCACACACTCTCACTTCGTCTATCCTGCATCTATTGCACACTCTCATTGCGTCTCCCATGACTTCTATAGCACACTCTCATTTCGTCTTCACTTCATCTCTCGTACACTCTCACTTCGTCTCCCGTGCATCTATTGCACACTCCATTCGTTTTCCTTGCCTATCTAGAACATTTTCACTTCGACTCCCTTGAATCTATTGCACATTCACTTTGTCTCACCTACACCATTTGCACACTCAGTTCATCTCCTCTGCATCATTGGGAAACTCACTTCGTCTCTCCTGCATATCACACACTCTCACTTCGACTCCCCTGAATCTGTGGTACACTCTCACCTCGTCTCCACTTCATATATCGTACACTCTTACTTCGTCTCCTCTTCATCTTTCGCACACTCTCATTACGTCTCCCCTGCATCTATCACACACCCTCACTTCGTCTATCCTGCATCTATCGCACAATCTCTTTATATCTCCCCTGCATTCCCTTGCACACTCTCATTTTGTCTCTACTTCATCTATCCTACACTCTCACTTCGTCTCCCAGCATCTATCGCACACTCTCATTACGTCTCCCTGCATCAAACGAACATTTTCACTTCGTGTCCTCTACATCTATAGTACACTCTCACTTCGTCTCCCCAGCATATATTGGACACTCTCACTTCTGCTCCTCTACATCTATCGTACACTCTCACTTCGTCTCCAGTGCATCTATAGAAAACTCTCACATCGACTTTCTTTCAATATATCGTCTCCCTTGCACATAGTGACCCTCTCACTTCCTCTCACTGCATGTATAACACGCTCTCACTTCGCCTCCCAAGCATCTATTGCACATTCATTTCGTCTTCCATGCAAATAAGGAAAACTCTCACATTGTCTCTCCTGCATTTGTTCCCCACTCTCGCTTCGTTTCCCCTGCATCTACGGCACACTTTCAGTTCGTCTACCCCGCATATACGGCACACTCTCTCTTCATTTCCCATGCACTTATGGCACATTCTCACTTCGTCTCCCCCTGCATGTATCACACAGTCTCACTTCGTATCCCCAGCATCTATTGTACACTCACTTCGTGTCCCCTGCATCTATGGTACACTCTCACTTCGTCTCCCCTGCCTGTATAGCACACTCTCACTTGATATCCTCAGCATATATTTCAAACTCATGTGTCTATCCCAAACTCTTACCTCGTCCCTACTGCATCTTTTGGAAACTCTCATTTCGTCTCCGGTGCATCTATCGTACACTCTCACTTTGTCTCCCATGCAACTACGGCACTCTCTCACTTCGTCTTTCCTGTATCTATAGCATACTCTCACTTCGTCTCCACTTCATCTATTGTTCACTCTCACTTCGTCTCCCCGTCATATATCGTGCACTCTAATTACGTCTCCCTGCATCAATAGCACATTCTGACTTCGTTCCCTTTACCTCTATGGCACACCCTCTCTTCCTCATGTCTGCAACTATCGCACACTCTCACTTCGTCTACCCTGCATATATCGTACAATGTCACCTCGTCTCTTATGGATCAATGTCACACTTTCACTTCGTCTCATCTATGGCACACTTTTACTTCGACTCCTTCGCATCTATTTCACACTCACTTCGTGTCCCCTATATCTATAGCACTCTCAGTTTTTCTCTCTGGCATGTATGGCACACTATCACCTCGTCTCCCAGATCTATTGGACAATCTCACTCTCCCTCCCTTTTGCATATGTGGCACACTCTCACTTCTTCTCCCTTGTATCTATGGTACACTTTCAGTACATCACCCCTGCATCTATTGCATAATCTCACTTTGTCTCCCATACATCTGTTGCACACTCACCTCGTCTGCCTTGCATCTGTGCCACGCTCTCACTTCGTGTCCCTTGTTTCTTTGGCACACTCTCACTTCGTCTCCAATGTATCTATGGCCCACTCTTTCTTTGTCTCCCTTCCGCCTTTGGCGCAATTACTTCGCGTCCTCTGCATTTACTGCATACTATCTTTGTCTCACCTACATCTTTTGCACATTCCATTAATCGCCCTTGCATCTATGCTACACTCTCACTTCTTCTCCCTTGCATCTATCACACACTCTCACTTTGCCTCCCCTACATCTCTTGCGCTCTCACTACATCTCCCCTGTGCCCATGGTACACTCTTACTTCGTCTCTCCTGCATCTATCACACTCTCTTACTTCGCCTCCCCTTCACCTGTGGCACCTTCGCACTTCGTCTTCCCTGCATCTCTCGCATCGTCTTACTTGGTGTCCCCCTGTATATATGGCACACTCTCACTCCATCTCCCCTGCATCTATTGCACACTCTCACTTCATGTACCCTGCATATATCGCGTACTCTCACTTTATATCCTCTGCATCTATGGACCATTCTCACCTCGTCTCCCCTCTATGTAACGCACACTCTCAGTTCTTCTCCACTGTAGCGATAGCACGCTTTTACTTCATTTCATCAACCTCTGTGGCACACTCTCACATCGTCTCCCTTGCATATATGGCACATTTTCTCTTATTCTCCAATGCAACTATGACATATTCTCACTTCGTGAACCCTGAATATATGACACAATCTCACTTCGTCTCTCTTGCATATATAGCAAACACTCACATCGTTTCCCCAGTATCTATTGTACACACACCTTCTACCCTACATCTATTGCACACTCACTTCATCTCTCCTGCATCTATGGTACACTCTCATTTCGTTTCCCCTATATCTATAGCACTCTCTCGCTTCTTCTCTCTGGCATATATGGCACACTTTCACTTCGTTTCCTGTGCATCTACGGAACATTATCACTTCGTTTTCCCTGGATCTATTGCATAATCTCACTTGCCCCCCCCCCCCCTGCTTCAGTGAAATCCTCTCACTTCATCTCTCTTACATCTATGGCACACTTTGACTACATCTCGCCTGTATCTATTGCACACTCTCACCTTGTCTCCCGGACTTCTGTTGAACATGCACTTCGTCTTCCCTGCATATAATGTCACAGCGTCACTTCGTGACCCCTCATCCATTACGCACTCTCTTTGTATCCTCTACATCTACTGAACACTCACATTGTCTTCCATGGATCTATCGCAAACTTTTTCTTTGCCTCCCTTACATCTATGACACACTCTCACTTTGTCTCCTCTTGAGTCTACTACACACTCAATTTGTCTCACCTACACCTATTGCAAACCCACAGCATCTCCCATGCATCTATGGCACACTATTATTACGCCTCCAGCTGTATGTATCATACACACTCACTTCGTCTAGGTTGCATCAATGGCACACTCACACTTCTTATAATCTGCATCTATGACACAGTCTCACTTCTTTTCCCATGTGTCTATCGCACACATATTTCTTCTCCCTTGCACCTATGACACACTCTAAAATCGTCTCGTCTTCGTCTATGGTACACTCTCTCCTCGTATCCCCTGCATCTATAGCACACTCTCTCTTCATCTCCTTTTCATGTATAGCACACTCTCACTTCGTTTCCCTTGCATGTATGACACACTTTCACTTCATCACCTGCCTCTGTTATACACTCCCACTTTGCCTCCCTTTCATCTATGGCATATTTTCACTTTGTCTCCCATTCATCTATGGCACACTCTCACTTCGTCTACCCTTCATATATCAGACCCTCTCACTTCGTCTCCCCTGCATCTATGGCACACTGTCACTTTTCTCCCCTGCATCTAATGCACACTGTCACTTCGTATCTCATAGATATATGCCACACTCTTTCTTCGTCTCCCTTCTATATATGGTACGCTCTCACTTCGTATCTCCTGCATGTATTGGACACTCAGTTCGTCTCCCCTATATCAATTACATACTCTCACTTCGTCCCACCTGCATCTATGGAATACTCTCACTTCTTAAAATCTGCACCTCTGGCACATCGTCACTTCATCTCCCCCGCATCTATCACACACACACTTCGTCTCCCTTGCATCTATGCCACAATCTCAGTTCATCTCACCTTCATCTAAGACACTCTCTCACTTCATGTCCCCTGTATCAATAGCACTCTCTCACGTCTCTCTGGCATGTATGGCACACTGTCACCTCGTCTCCTATGCATCTACGGCACACTCTCACTTCGTTTCCCCTGGATCTATTGGACACACTCACTCTCCCCCCGCCCTGCATGTGTGGCACACATTCGGTTCTTCTCCCTTATATCTATGGTACTCTTTCCGTACATCTTCCCTGCATCTATTGGACAATCTCATTTTGTTTCCCATATATCTGTTGCGCAATCTCAATTTGTCTCCCATACATCTGTTGCACACTCACCTCGTCTTCCCTGCATCTGTGTCACACGATCACTTCGTTTCCTCTGTTTCTTTGGCACACTCTCACTTCGTCTCCCATGGATCTATGGCCCACTCATTCTTCGCGTCCCCTCCATCTTTGGCACACTCAGTTCGTGTCCCATGCATTTATTGCACACTTAATTTGTTTCCCCTACATCTATTGCACATTCAATTCATATCCCTT
The DNA here is from genome assembly GCA_032273605.1 of Panulirus laevicauda. Taxonomy (NCBI): domain Eukaryota; kingdom Metazoa; phylum Arthropoda; class Malacostraca; order Decapoda; family Palinuridae; genus Panulirus; species Panulirus laevicauda. The sequence continues at coordinate 5,596 of JAUTXX010103552.1, forward strand.
TTATCTATGGTACACTCCCAAATCGTCTCCCCTGCATCTATCACACACTCTCACTTCGCCTCCCCTGCACCTGTGGCACCTTCTCACTTCGTCTTCCCTGCATCTGTCGCATAGTCTCACTTGGTATCCCTTTGCATATATGGCACACTCTCACTTCATCTCCACTGCCCCTATTGAATTCTCTCACTTTGTCTACCCTGCATCTATCGCATACTTCCACTGTATCTCCTCTGCATCTATCGCACACTCTCACTTCTTCTGCCATGCTTCTATCGCACAATATCTTTTTATCTCCCCTGCATGTACTGCACTCTCACTTCATTTCCCTGCATACATGGCCCATTCTCACTTCGTCTCCTCCCCATCCATTGCACACTATCACTTCGTCTCCAATGTAGCTATTGCATACTCTCACTTCTCACTTGTATCAGTGGGACACTTTCCGTATATCTCGCCTGCATCTATTGCACAATCTCACTTTGTCTCCCAAACATTTATTGCACACTCACCTCGTCTTCCCTGCATCAGTGTCACCCTCTCATTTCGTTTCCCCAATTTCTATGGCACACTCTCACTTCGTCTCCCATTATCTATGGTCCACTTTTTCTTCGCTTTCCTTCCATCTTTGGGACACTCTCATTTCGTGTCCCCTGCATCTATTGCATACTCACTTAGTCTCCCTACATCTTTTGCACACTGACATTATCTCCTTTGCATCTATGGTACACTCTCACATCGTCTCCCCTGCATCTATCACATACTCTCACTTCGCCTCCCCTGCACCTGTGGCACCTTCTCACTTCGTCTTCCCTGAATCTGTCGCATAGTCTTACGTGGTGCCCCCCTGCATCTATGGTACTCTTTCACTTCCTATTCTCCTTCTCTGCACCTGTTATACCTTCTCACTTCGACTAACGTGCATCTCTCGCAAGCGAGAACTGAACTTCAGGGAGAATTAATGTGCTCACCTTCCTTGAGAACTGATTTTATCACCCCTACTTCAGGACTGATTTGATGTACCCTTCTGGAGAACTGATTTTTTCAGCCCTCCGCCAGAACTGATTTGATATAACCCCCGTGAGAACTGATGAGCTCAACCCTCATTGATATCAGCTCTACATAAGTGATTTGCTCACCCCTCCATGAGTTCTGCTTTGCCCAACTCCCCTTGAGAACTTATCACCCCTCCTTGATGTATTCAACCCTCCCTGGGAGCTGATGTGATCAACCATCCCTGAGATCTAATGTGTTCAACCTTGCTGGAGAACTCATGTGATTAACCCTCCATGAGAAGTTGTGTGTTCAACGTACGTAAGAATTGATGTGTTCAACCCTCTATGAGAACTGGTATACTTAACCCTCCGTGAGAAGTGATGTGCTCAATCCTCCTTGAGAATATATGTGCTAAATCTCAGTGAGAACTAATGCTATCAACCACCCGTGAGAACTGATTTGATTAATCCTACGTGAAAATGGATGTGCTCTACTTTCCATGAGAACTGATATGACCAACCCTTCGTTAGGACTGATGTGGTCAATTCAAATTGTTAACTGATTGATTAACCCTTCGATAGAACTAATGCGCTCAAACCTCCCTGAGTTCTGATGTGCTCACCCCTGCTTCAGAAGTGGTATTATCACCTTTCCTTGAGAACTGATGTTATCGCACCTCATTGAGAACTGATTTGATCAACCCTCCATGAGAAATGATGTGCTCAACACTCCGTGAGAACTGATATGATTTAGCCTCCGTGAATACTGATGTGCTCAACCTTTCGTGAGAACTGATATGATCAGCTCTCCGTGAGAATTGAAATGCTCATCTCTCCGTGAGTTCTGATGTGCTAACCTCTCCTCGAGAACTGATGTTATCACTCCTCCTTGAGAACTGATTTGATCAACCCTCCGTGAGAACTGATGTGACATACCCTCCGTAAGACCTGATGTGCTCAAACTTCCGAGAGAACTGATGTAACCAGCTCTCCGTGAGAACTAATATGATCAATCCTCATTGAGAACTCATGTGCTGAGTCTCCGTAAGAACTGATGTGCTCAACAATCTTTGAGAATTGATATACTCAACCCTCCGTGAGGAATGGTGTGGTCAATACTGTGAGAAGTCTTGTGCTAAATTCTACGTGAGAAGTGATGTGCTCAACCTTTCGTGAGAACTGATGTGTTATACTCTATGTGAGAATTAATTCTCTCGAATTTTTGTGAGGACAGATATGCAAAACTATCCGAGAGAATTCATGTTCTCAACCCCTCGTGAAAACTGATGTGCTCAACCCCCCTTGGAAACTGAAATGTATAACCCTCCATGAAAAATGATGCGCTCAACCCTTCTTGAGAAACGATGTGCTCGACACTTCTTGAGGACTAATGTGATTAGCCCTCCGTGAGAAGTGATGTGGTTAATCATCCATGAGTTCTGATGTGCTCACCCTTCCTTGAAAACTGATGTTATCATCCCTACTTGGGAACTCATCTGATCAACCCTTCGTGAGAACTGATTTGATATACCCTCCGTGAGAAATATGAGCTCAACCGTCCATGAGATCTGATGTGATCAGCTCTCCATGAGAACTTTTGTGATCAGCTCTCCATGAGAACTTTTGTGCTCACCCCTCGGTGAGTTCCTATGTGCTCACCGCTCCTTGAGAACTGATGTTATCTCCCCTCCTTGAAAACTGATTTGATCAACCGTCCGTGAGAACTGATATGATATACACTCCGTGAGAACAGACGTTCTAAACTTCAATGATAACTTATGTGCTCATCTTCATTTAGAACTGATTTCATTTTACCCCTACATGAGGACTGATTTGATCAACCTTCCTGGAGAACTAATGTGCTCAACCCTTTGTGAGAATTGACTTGATATAACCCCATTAGAACTGATGAGCTAAGCCCTCCCTGAGAACTGATACGATAAGCTCTCCGTGATAACTGATTTGCTCAACCCTCCGTGAGTTCTGATGTGTGCTCATCCCTCCTTGAGAATTGATGTTATCACCCTTCCTTGAGAAGCGATGTGCACAGCCCTCCCTTAGAAGTGATGTGATCCAAAATCCATGAGAACTGAATCACTCAACCCTACTAGAGAATTCATGTGATTAACCCTTCGTGAGAACTGATGGGCTCAACCCTATGTGAGAATTGATGTGTTCAACCCTCCTTGAGACCTGATATACCTAACCCTGCGTGAGAAGTGATGTGCTTAACCTCCTTGAGAGCAGAAGTACTAAACCTCAGTGAGAACTAATGTCATCACTCCCCGTGAGAACTGATGCTCTCCAATATCCATGAGAACTGATACGACTAACCCTCCGTGAGAACTAATGAGGTCAATTCAACTTGATAACTGATGTGATTAACCCTCCGTGAGAACTGATGTGCTCAAAACCTCCGTGAGTTCTGTTGTGCTCACCCATCCTTCAGAAGTGATGATATCACCCTTCCTCGAGAACCGATGTTACCACACTGTATTGAGAACTCATTTGATCAACCCTCCATGAGAACTGATGTGATATAGCCTTCCTAAGTACTGATGTGCTCAACCTTTCGTGAGAAATGATATGATCAACTCTCCGTGAGAATTGATATGTTCATCTATCCGTGAGTTTTGATGTGCTCACCCCTTCTTAAGAACTGAAGATATCGCCCCTCCGTGAGAACTGATTTGATCAAGCCTCCGTGAGAATTGATGTGCCAAACCCTCCCTGAGAACTGATATGCTCAACTTTCCGTGAATGCTGATGTCATCAGCTGTCCGTGGGATTTTATGTTATCAACCCTTCGTGAAAGCTGATGTGCTTTATCCTACTTGATAACTAATGTCATTAACCTTCAGTGAGAAATGATGCACTCAATGCTACGCGAATTCTAATTTGCTCATCTGTTCATCAGAACTGATGTTATCACCCCTACGTGAGAACTGATGTGCTCAACCCTACGTGAGAACTGATGTGACGTATCCTCCGTAATACCTGTTGTGCTCAGACCTCCGTGAGAACTGATGTGATCAGCCTTCCGTGAGAACTGATATGCTCAACCCTCCTGTAGAACTGATGTTATCACCCCTCCTTGAGAACTGAATTGATCAACCCTCGGCGAGAACTGATGTGCTCAACCGTTCGTGAGAACGGATGTGATATACCCTCCGTGAGAACTGATGTGCTCAACCCTCCGTGAGAATAGCTGTGATCAGCTCTCCGAGAGAAGTGATGTGGTCAATCCTCCATGAGAACTGATTTGCACAACATCCGTGAGAACTGATGTGCTCAACAATCTGAGAGAACTGATGTACTCATCCCTCCATGAGAAATGATGTCTTCAACCCTTTATTAGAATTGTTGTGCTCAACTCTACGTGAGATGTAATGTGCTCAAACTCCAGTGATAAGTGATATGCTCAACTTTCCTTGAGAACTGATGTGTTCTACTCTACAGGAGAACTGATTCTCTCGAATATCCCAAAGAACTGAATTGCCAAACTATCCGAGAGAATTGATGTAATCAATCCTCCGTGAGAAATGATGTATTCAGTCCTGTGTTCAAAGTGATGGGCTCAACCCTCCGTGAAACCTGATATGCTTAACCCTCCATGGAAACTGAAGTGCTCAACATTCCGGGATAACTGATGTTCTCAACCGACCTTGAGAACTGATGTGCTCAACCCTTCTTGAGAACTGTTTTGATTAACCTCCGTGAGAAGTGATTTTGTCAACCAGCCATGAGTTTCGATGTGCTCATCCCTCCTTGAGAACTGATTTGTTCAGCCCGCCGTAAAAACTAATGTGCTCAACCCTTCATGAGAAGAGATTTGATATACCCTTCGTGAGAACTGATGAGCTTAACTCTCCGCGATAACTGATGTGATCAGCTCTCCACGAGAAGTGATGTGCTCAACCCTCCGTTAGTTTTCATATGCTCACTCCTCCTTGAGAAATGATGTTAACACCCCTCCTTGAGAAATGATGTTAACACCCCTCCTTGAGCACTGATTTGATCAACCCTCCGTGAGAAATAATGTGATATACCATCCATGAGAACAGATGAGCTAAACCTCAGTGAGAACTAAGGTGCTCAACTTCCCTTAAGAACTGATTGGATCAAACCTACGAGAGAATTGATGTGCTCCTCTATTCGTGAGAACTGATGTGATCAACCCTCCCTTAGAACTAATGTGCTCAACCCTACTGGAGAACTGATGTGATTAACCCTCCGTAAGAACTGATGTCCTCAATCCTCCGTGAGAATGATGTACTTAACCCTCTGTGAGAACTGATGTACATAACCCTCCGTAAGAAGTGAGGTGCTTTACCCTCCGTAAGAACAGATGTGCTAAACTTCAGGGAGAACTAATGTGCTCAACTTCCCTTAAGAACTGATTGGATCAAACCTAAGGGAGAAATGATGTGCTCCTCTATCCGTGAGAGCTGATGTGACCAACCTTCCAAGAAGACTGATGTGATCAGCCCGCCTTGAGAACCGATGTCATCAGCTCTACGCGAGTAATGATGTGCTCAACCCTCTCTGAGCTCTGAAATCTTCACTCCTCCTTGAGAACTGATGTGATCAGTTCTCCGCAAGAAATGATGTGATCAACGCTTCGTGAGAACTGATGTGATATACCCTACGTGTGAACTGATATGCTCAAACCTCCTTGAGAAGTGATTTGCTTAAGTTTCCCTGAGAATTGATGTGTTGAACTCTCCTTGTCAAATGATTTGCTCGACGTTTCTTGAGAACTAATGTTCTAAACGATTAGAGAGAACTGATGTGATAAACCCTCCGGGAGAACTGAGGTGTTCAACCCTTTTAGGGAACTGATGTGATTAACACTCCGTGAAGACAGATGTGCTCAACCGTAAGTGAAAATTGATGTGCTCAACCTCCCGTGAGAACTGACATAATCTACCCCCCCGTAAGAAGTGATGGGTTTAACCCTACTTAAGAAAAAAATGTGCTAAACCTTAGTGAGAACTAATGTGCTCAACCCCCTGTTGCAACTGATGTGATTAGCCCTTCGTGAAAACTTATGTGCTTAATACTACTCGATAACTGATGAGAACTTATGTGTTCAATTCTCCGTGATTTCTGCTGTACTCATCCCTCCATCAGAACTCATATTATCACCCCTCCTTGATAATTGATGTTATCACCCCTCATTGAGAACTGATGTGCTCAACCCTCCGTTAGAGCTAATGTGCTCAACCCTCTTTGAGAACCAGTGTGATTAATCCTTCATGAGAAGTGATGTGGACAACCATCTGTGAGTTCTCATGTGCTCATCCCTCCTTGAGAATTGATTTGATTAACCCTCCCTGAAAACTACTGTGCTCAACCCTCCTTGAGAATTGATGTAACATGCCCTCAGTGAGAACGGATGTGCTAAACTTTAGTGAGAATTGATGTGCTCACCTTCCTTGAGAACAGATTTTATCACCTCTACTTGAGGACTGATTTGATCAACCCTCCGTGAGAACTGATTTGATAGACCCTCCATAAGAACTGATTTGATATACCCTCCGTGAGATCTGATGTGATCACCTCTCTGTGAGAACTAATTTGCTCAGCCCTCCGTGAGTTCTCATGTGCTCACCCCTCCTTGAGAACTGTGCTTAATCCTACTGCATAACTGGTGTGTTTAACCCACCATGAGAAGTGATGTACTCAACCTTACGTAAGAACTGATGTGCTCAATCCTCTGTGAGAACTTACATACTTCGTGCGAAGTGATGTGCTTAACCCTCTGTGAGAACAGATATGCTAAACATCAGTGAGAACTAATGTGGTCAACCCCATGTCAAAACTGATTTGATTAACCTTACTTGGGAACTGATATGCTCCACTTTCTGTTAGGAATTATGTGACCAACCTCCAAGAGAAGGGATGTGCTCATTTCTACTTGATAACTGATGTGATTAACCTTCAATGAGAACTTATGTGCTCAAACTTCCGTGAGTTCCGGGGTCCTCACCCCTCCTTCAGAAGTGATGCTATCACCCTTCCTTGACAACTGATGTTATCACCCTTCTTTGAAAACTGATTTGATCAAACCTCTGAGAGAACTGATGTGCTCAACCCTCAGTGAGAACTAATGTGATGAACTCTCTGGGAGTACTGACGTGCTCAACTCAAAGTGAGTTCTGATATCATCACCCCCTCCCTGAGAACTGATGTTATCAGCTGTCTGTGAGAGGTGATGTAATCAATCCTTCGTGAGAACTGATGAGATATACACTCCGTGAGAAGTGATGTGCTCAATTTTCCGTGAGACTTGATGTGTTCATCTCTCCCGCGAGAAATGATTTGCTCGACTTTTTGTGAGACATGATTTGCAAAACTGTGCGAGAAAATTTATGTGATGAACACCCCGTAAGAACGCAAGAAATGATGAACTCACCTCGCATGGGAAAGGATGTCCTCAACCCTACGTGAAAGCTGATGTCCTCAACCCTCCGTGAGAATTGATGTGATAAACCCTTCGTGAGACTGATGTGCTCAACCCTTAGTGAGAACTGATGTGCTTAACCATCCTTGAGAAGTGATGTGATCAACCCTCCATGAGAACCGAGTTGTTCAACCCTCCATGAAAAGTGATGTGCTCAACCCTCCGTGAAAAGTGATGTGCTCAACCCTCCGTGAGAATCGATGTTCACGGAGGGTTGGGCAAATCAGTTCTCTAGTAGGGTATAAGACATCAGTTCTAATGTAAGGTTGATCAAATCAGTTCTCATAGGTGGAGGGAGGGGCAATACTATTAGTTTTCAAGCAGGGGTGATAACATCAGTTCTGGAGTGGTGAGCACATCAGAAAAAGTTGGACTGAGCACATTACTTCTCATGAAAGGGGGAGGGGTGGGGTGAGAAAATTAGTTATCACGAGGTTCATCACATCTGTTCTCACGGAGGATGAAGAACATCAGTTCTCACGGAGGGTTGAGTACATCAGTTCTCACGAAGGGTTGAGTAACTCGGTTCTCAGGGAGGGTTGAGAAAATCAGTTCTCATGGAGGGCTGATCACATCACATCTCAAGGAGGGTTAAGCACATCAGCTCTCACTAAGGGTTGAGCACATTAGTCTTACGAAGGGTTCATTACATCAGTTCTTACGGAGAACAGATGTGATAAACCTTCGTGAGAACTAATTTGCTCAACGCCCCCGTGAGAATTGATGTGATTAACCCTACGTAAGAACTGATGTGCTCAAACCTCCGAGAGTTCTGATGTTCTCAACCCGCCTTCAGAACTGATGTTATCACCCCTCATTGAGAACTGAAGTGCTAAATCCTCCCTGAGAACTAATGTGATCAACCCGCCCTGAGGACTAATATGTCCAACCCTGCTGGAGAAATAATGTGATTAACCCTCCGTAAAAAATGATATGCTCAATCCTACGTGAGAATTGATGAAATTAACCCTCTGTGAGAACTGATATACTTAACCCTCCGTTGGAAGTGAATTGCCTAACCCTCCTTGAGAACAGATGTGCTAAACTTCCGTGAGAACTAATGTGCTCAACCCCACGTGAAAACTGATTTGATCAACCTTACAGGAGAACTGATGTGCTCTACCTTCCGTGAGAACTGATGTGACCAACCATCCGGGAGAACTGAAGTGCTCAGCCCTTCTTGAGAACTGTTGTGATCAGCTGTACGCGAGTACAGATGTGTTCAACCTTCTGTGAGTTCTGATGTGCTCATCCCCATTGAAAACTGGTGTTATCACCTCTCCTTGAGAACTGGTGTGATCAGCTCATCTTGAAAACTAATGGGATGAGCCCTCCGTGAGAACTGATGTGATATACCATCCGTGTGAACTGATGTGCTCAACTCTCCGTGAGAATTGATGTGTTAAACTCCTCGTGCGAAATAGTTTGCTCGACGTTTCTTGAAAACTGATGTCCTAAACTATCCGAGAGAACTAATGTGATCAACCCTCCGAGAACTGATGTGATCAGCCATATCTGAGAACTGATGAGCTCAATCCAACTTGTTAACTGATGCGTTTAACCCTCCGTGAGAACTGGTGTACTCAACACTCCGTGAGTACTTATCTGCTCACCCCTCCTTCGGAACTCATTATATCACTCCTCATTAAGAACTGACGTGCTAAACCCTTCCTGAGAACTGACGTGCTAAACCCTTCCTGAGAACTGGTGTGATCAACCCTCCCTTACCAGAGAACTGATGTGATTAACCCTCCGTGAAAAGTGATGTTCTTAACCCTCCATGAGAACAAATGTGCTAAACTTCAGTGAGAACAAATATGCTCAACCTCCCGTAAGAACTGACTTGGTTAACCTTACGTGAGAACTGATGCGCTCCACTTTCCGTGAGAACTAATGTGACCAACCCTCCGAGAGAACAGATGTGCTCAAGTCTACGTGGTAACTTATGTGATTAACCCTCCGTGAGAACTTATGTGCTCAAATCTTCGTGAGTTCCGATGTGCTCACCTCTCCAGAAGTGATGTTAACACCCTTCCTTGAAAACTGATGTTATCACCTTTCTTTGAGAATTGATTTGATCAAACCTCCGTGAGAAATGGTGTGCTCAACCCTCCGTGAGAACTGATGTAATCAGCTCTCCGTGAGAACTGATGAGATATACCCTCCGTGAGAACTGATGTGCTCAAACTTTCCGTGAAAACGCATGTGTTCAACTCTCCTTGAGGAATAATTCCCTCGACTTCTCGTGAGAATTGATGTGCTAAACTGTCCGAGAGAATTGATGTGATCAACACTCCGTTAGAATTGATGTGCTAAACTGTCCGAGAGAATTGATGTGATTAACACTCCGTGAGAAATTATGTGCTCAACTCGCGTGAGAAAGGATGTCCTCAACCCTCCGTGAAAACTGATGTGCTCCACCTTCCGTAAGAACTGATATAATGAACCCTTCGTAAGACTAATATGCTCAACCCTTAGTGAGAACTGATGTGCTTAACCCTCCTTGAGAAGTGATGTGATCAACCCTCTATGAGAACTGATTTTCTCAACCCTCCCTGAGAACCGAGTTACTCAACCCTTCGTGAGAACTGATGTACTCAACCCTCCGTGAGAACTGATGTTCTTCATCCTCCGTGAGAACAGATGTGATGAACCTCGTGAGAACTAATTTTCTCACCCCACCCCTCCCACTTCATGAGAAGTAATGTGCTCAGTCCAACTTTTTCTGATGTGCTCACCACTCCAGAACTGATGTTATCACCCTTGCTTGAAAACTAATGGCATTGCCCCTCCCCCCACCTATGAGAACTGATTTGATCAACCTTACATTAGAACTGATGTCTTATACCCTATTGGAGAACTGATTTGCCCAACCCTCCGTTAGAGCTGAATTGATCAACCCTCCGTGAGAACTGATGTCCTCAACCCTCCGTGACAACTAATGTGCTCAACTTCCCGTGAGAACTGGTGTGATGTACTCTCCGTAGGGACTGATGTACTTACCCCTACTGGAGAACTGATATACTTTGCCCCACGTGAAAACTGGTATGCTCATTCCTCCCTGAAAATTGGTGCTCAACCCTCTGTGAGAACTGATATACGCAACACTTTGTGAGAAGTGATGTGCTTAATCTTCAGTGAGATCAGATGTGCTGAACCTTAGTGAGAACGAATCTGTTGAACCCCAATGAGTATTGATGTCATTAACCCTACCTGAGAAATGATGTGCTCAACCCTCCGTGAGAATTGACATTGTTAATTCTCCGTGAGAACAGATGTGATAAACCTCCGTGAGAACTAATTTGCTCAACTCCTCCGTGAGAATTGATGTGCTCAATCCAACTTGTTAATTGACATGATTAATCCTCCATGAGAACTGATATGCTCAACCCTCCTTGAGAACTGATGTTATCAACCCTCCTTGAGAACTGATGTCATCAACCCTCCTTGAGAACTGATGATATGAACCCTCCTTGAGAACTGATGTTATCAACCATCC
>JAUTXX010103661.1:573-12585 GCA_032273605.1 Panulirus laevicauda
CTGTGTATCGCAATAGAGATATAACATAAAGCACAGCTCTGGCATGATCATGAATCAGGGAATGAATCACGAAACAAGGCATGTTATTTCTTTAGTATGACAAACAAGTTAAGATTAATATGTCCACAAGGGTATGATTGGAAGGGAAATTCATGTGAGACAAACAGTGCTAGTGTTAGCACAGACTTTTAACACAGGAGGTTCGATATCTGAATGCAGTGAATTGAATATCTTGGAAATGGAACTGGTTCAACCTGCATTGAGCAGAGCTTTAGAGTAAACAGCAGGAATCATAATGTTTACTTTGAATCATAGCTGTGTTAGATGAGATGAAAACCATAACAAACAGGTTAAGCTGTGTCCGAGCAGGAAGGGGTTCCCACTGTAGTGGTTACACTGTATTGTGAAGCACAATCTGCATGTAGAGCCACTGTAAATATGTATACATGTCACAAGCTACAGAGAAACTGGCAACTCAGCAGGTCAGGGATACCAACCATGCACCATATCTTTTTTCAAAAATCCTCATGTGGTGTATCATAATGTATCACTCTGTAAGGGTGCCAAATAATTTTTCATTGAGGGTACATACTCATAGACATATAAATATATACACATGTCCATATTCATACTTGCTTGCCTTCATCCATTCCCGGCACCACCCCGCCCAACAGGAAAGAGCATCATCAACCCATATGTCAGTGAGGTAGCACCATGAAAACAGACAAAAATGGCCACATTCATTCACACTCAGCTTCTAGCTGTCATGTGTAACGCACTGTAACCACAGCTCCCTATCTACATCCAGGCCCCACAGAACTTTCCATAGTTTACCCCAGACATTTCACATGCCCTGTCTGTGGTGGGTGATACAAGACAATGAATGATGAGGGAAAATACAGCAAAGCATCTGAGTGCTATGTGTGGAGATAGGTGTATAACATAACACTAAATGTGTTCCACAGTGAAGCACGTAAAGTTATGAGAACTTGATGTGTCATTCTAAACATGGAAGGTAGAGTCAAGTGATATTCTTGGCATATGATTCAAACTTTAACCATGCATCAACTGACAAAGACTAAAGTTCCTTATGTTAAATGCCAACAGACGAAGACCACAGTCCTCTGTGTCATAAAGCAACCAATATAGATTGCAGTGCAGTGGTTAAGGAGACATGAAGGACTGTTAAGATGCTTTTAGATGAGCAAAGTCGCTAGAGGATCTTCACAAGCAGTAGTCAGTCTTTTGAATATCATTGCACTTGGTTGATTATAAATTTCTGAGTGGATTTGTCTTTAGGGATTGGCTGTAGTTATCATATTCTGGTTTCAGTATGTGATACATGATATATGCAAGTAAGGTCACTGTTCTTTTGATCCTGATGCTACCTTACTAAGGTGGGAGAAGCAAATGGGTATGGGAAAAAAAATTACATAGGATGTAGAGATATTGTGTGAACTTTAAGATACATGGGGCTGTAAAGACTTACGATCTAGGTGAGCAAAGGCACAGAAGGCTCCTCGTGGACAGTAGCCATTCTGTTGAATGTCGTTGCACTTGGTTGATTTGTAAATTTCTGGGTGGAATTGTTGTTCAGTGCGTGTGTGGCAGTACTGGCAAGAGTCTCCATTTTCACAATTACTAGGCTCACCCCACTCATCACCATGTTTAACATTTGGACAAGCAGTTGACCTGGAGGTGAGGGCCTCAAGTGAAATAGTGGTTATAAAAATCCTGAAATTACATAACAAGTCCATATAGTTGTATAACAAAAGGGAAAACAATTAGAAACATCAAATTACGAATGGTTTCTCTTTAAATAAATAATTGAGTAATTAAACTGACGGTCTAACCGCACCGAAAATTACTTTATGTTTAGAACTCGGACTTTACATGAAGTTGCATTTTACTAAAAAAATATTTGAGTTAGTGCAGCAGGATGACACAGATAAAAAGCTCCAGAGACCAAAAGAGATGCAAAATAGAAATTATTGTCCTTCCTTACTGCAGAAAGGATAGATAAAGACACATACACATGCAAACATTTCCACATGTGTAAATGTGTTTAAGATTATATATATAGATAAATATCTATAGCAAACATTCATCATAAAACTTAAAATGCCACTTAATTGCACTTACCTATATTTACATTTTTTAGGGGATCTTCTTCTATCACGAGAATTATGATACTGAGGACAAGCATAACCCTGTCGACATAATCTAGGTGGTCGTTTACACTGTTCCGTTTTATAATTTGCTAAAACATAACTTGTATCTGTGAGAAAAATATTCATGTAAGAGTGCAATCCTAAAACAGACTTTTTCTACGTTCAATAAAATAACCTCTTATGGTGTAATTTTTGAAGTTTGCTTATGAAACTGAAGTAAAAGAGGGAACAATCTGTAAACCACAATCATGCCTACTTCAACATAAACTTACTTCCATTCAAGTTAAATAAAGGGTGTTAAGTCCTAGCTTATGGGACTTATAAGATACTGGTGACAGGTTACTGCCTGAGGAAATCATGCACGGAAGTAGCAGTTTATTCAATAGTGGAAGGGAACAAGGGAAAAGAGTCAGTTGCAGGTTAATGGCAGGAAGTAACATGGGAGGCAGGGACAGGTCATTAGTAGGGAAGAACAAGAGCAGACAAGGAGCTGCATGATACTGGTGAAGAGTAATGTGTGTTCGGTGGAAGCTCCAAGTTAAAAGTAAAGCCAAGTTCATCTGCATGGAGGCAACAACAAGTTATTGAATCAGAATTTATTCACGGAGGCAATTCCACTGGTTGGGTGGAGGTGGGTAAAAGAGTAAATAATGATGCCTAGATAAACAGTGCGAATAATACCAACACAGACTAGCTGGAATCCACATAACTTTTCTATGAAGAACACCAGCGATTATATAGGATACATTATCATCGATTATTTTCATACATGTCAGCCATTTGCCACCTCAGTGAAGTACTGTCATGAACTGACAAACAAAAGCTTTATTTTCTTACATACTCTTCCCAGATGCCATGTGTACTGCACTAAAACCAGAGCCCATCATCTTTGGTTAAGCCCCACAGACTACTCCATGATTTCCCCTAATCACTTCATAACTCCAGGTTTAGCCCAGTGACAACACCCAACCAAGTATACATCATCATTTCATCCCTTTCATATTAAGACCATTATATCTCAAAGCCTCTTTAACTCCATCCTTCCATTTCCTTCCCGGTCTCCTACCCCTTATTACATTTACTTCCCACACACACATTCCCTTAGTCAGTCTTTCTTCATATTAAAACCACTTATTTCAGGCCACCTTGGTCAGTTCTCACAATCAGACCGAGCTTCTTACATGATTACCACACATCACACCACATACTGTCTCGTAAGTATTTCATTTACAACACATTCACCTTCTTCAGTTATTTTGCATTCAAGGACCAAGATACATCCCTAGAACACAAATGTACTATTATACCTTCAAACATATCCATCTTTGCTCTAAAAGACAATGACAAGTTTTCAAAGTGCTCTTCATTGCATCAATACACCCAGGACCTTTGATCCCTCTCCCATACTATGACTCACTTTAGCCCCTAAGGTTCCAACTTTTGTCTTATCCATTCCCAGATAACTATGGTACTCCACTTACTTCAGGTCCACCCCTATTACACTCACACTCAAAGTACCCTTCTCATCCCTGGACACACCTCATTACCTTACTTTTGTTCAAATTACCTCCCAACTTCCTCCTCTCACACAATCTCATAAACTCAGCTTGTGGAGTTTTCTCTGTCATGTGTACCACCAGTGCCATCATCTGCAAAGACCAAATGAATAAGCCTCTCCCACCTCTCCAACAGACAGCAGAACAACCTCTTTGTTGCCACTTTGCCACTCTTCATTTTATGTAGGGCTTTCACTAACTCCTCTCTTCACCAAAGCATTCAACACAATTCTCACTGCACATTCCATTTTGCCCTAACCATATATCTGTCATCCTATCATCTACAACATTCAACAATACTTCAAAATACTCTATCTCTTATTCACCTCTCCTTTGTCTGTTTCCACTTCCATGTCTGCAACCCTCAACAAAACCATTAGTAACAGATGAAATACCTCTCTGGAATGTTTGCTCAATTTTTTCCCATACATACAGGAGCTTTTTCAATTCTAATTTTCTTGTAATGTTTATGTATATAGTCATATTATTCACATTTTTCCCAGTAAACAACCTCCTATGCAAATCACACAGGAAAATTTTTTAGTTGTATTGTCACAATGAAGTTCCAACAATATATCCCTCATACATGGTTAAAACACTGATTCGACATGTAAAAATGCAGCACACACTGAAAACAGTCCTATGAATAAATTAATTTAACACTTCATAAGTCATAATAAAAAATCTAAATGACTGATTTCAAATACCTCAAGAGACAAAGATCTTACTCAGAGAACAATACAAACACTGATTATGATTAATCTTAGCTTTGGAAAAAGCACCAAAAGAAATAAGTTATCCACATATACTTAAAATGTCTTTACCAGGAACTAATCAGTAAGTACCTAACATATTACAACACCAACAAAAAACTATATTCCTTAGATACCTAAAAACTACATAATCCTAAACAACTAACATAATATGCATAATCTGTTCATCCACTAACACATCTTGCATACAGTACCTCCCATTTAACAGCCATTTTTGGATGATGATGTGGACAACAAAAAATGAGGCAAGGCTGGTTGATGACTATCATCTGAGGTCAGCTGGAGGAATTCTGCACCAGGAAACCTTCACACTGTAAATGCTTTTGCTTTTGAGGTGCCAGGGTAGACAACATTACCTACACACTAGATGTCTGTCATAACACTAACAAAAATACATTTTTGTCTTGTATGCACTGTTGACATACATAAATAGAAACTGGAGGAGCTGTTGGAGAAAAACTGCCAGCTTATTCAACATTTATGAGATAAAGCTAATAACATTATGAACTAAATATATACTGCCAAAGACTGGTCCTCTTCTTGCATACTTCCCAATTCATCTGACTAAAATTTTCAGTGTTAACTTCCCTGCATCCATCTTCTCCATATTTCCCTACAACCACAAAACTTCTCTGCTTTTACAACTACAATACTTATTTTTCCAATCCTCATCTCAGTAGCCCCACATCTTACTTGGTTTATGGTCATTACTCTGCATCCAAACCCTGTATGTCCATCTTTAAAAGCTGTAATTTCCTTGTTCTATTACCATGTATGTTTTACCACTATAAATCAAAAGCACATTTAACTAAGCCTTTCAACAACCACTGTCACTGATATACACTCACAAGATATACAAGCCTGGGAATGAGCATCCAACAGGGAAACTGGCTCAGAGCCAACACAGCACATCTCATTCGTGGCTAGCTGATGAATGGGTACCTGGCATAAGTTGGGGAATGTATGTATGTATACATAAGAATGAGAATAAAATATATGCACAAGGTTTAGATAACGGGGAAACAAGCGTACAATTCTCCCTGTAACAAAAAAATGAGTAATCACAGTCTTACCTTTTCAAACCTCTATTACAGCACCAATTTCTTGCCTATCTTGACAGTGATATCAAAGTATCCTTCCTTTCATGCTAATCGAAAAGACTACAGCACATCTATAATTCTGAAACTCTTATCATTCACAATATCTTAAAAAGTTTTACTTCTTTTTTATATATATAAAACTGCATTATGAAAACATTCACTTCCCAAATATCTTGAATGTCCTAATGATCAGCTGTTGCACCCAATAATTCATTGAAAAAAAAATTCTTCCATTTCCATCAATTCAAAAACTTAAAACTACAGTATCACCTAAGGCCTCTCTTTACATTTCCATATCTATAGGAATAAGTAATAGTAGAGCACAACAGGTCTCCACACACATAATCCCTACCGCCTGCTCATGCATGACTTACATGTCGATGCAATCTTCTACTAGAAAGAAACTAAAAATACATCTGTTGCAAATGCAACACAACAGATGAATCTTTTCTAGAGAAGGTGGGATTACAAAAGATCACAAGGGAAAATACTCACCTTGCCATTTTGGATCATCATTAACCATATTTCTCTCTTTATCAAGGTTGTTAGGTCCTGATCCATTAACACCTTCTTGATCCATCATCTCTAACACCTGAAGCTCTCGGATATCATAGACAGGCGGTCTGATAAAAATAAGAATAATTCATAGAATACATGTGATTAACAGCAATCAGCAATTATATATGTAAAGGATAGCGAGTTCCTATCTAACTAAAGGTACCTATGATGAGACAGAATGGCAGGGCTATTGTAAAGTGTTCACCACATCTTGCATGATGTACAAAATTATTGTACGAGGGATGGAAAGTACGTAAACGTCCTATAATACCACATGCACAAAGAACACAGAATATTTGTGTATCGCAACAGTGATATAACATTAAGCACAGCTCTGGCATGATTATGAAGCAGGGAATGAATCACAAAACGTGGTATGATATTTCTTTAGTATGACAAACAAGATAAGATTAATATGTCTTCGAGGATGTGATTGGTAGGAACCAATCACCCTCCTCTCTTCCTAGTCTTACACATGCTTTACACCCATGGTAAAAACTTTCCCACTGCTTTCCTCCTACAGCACATATTCACAAGACCTTCCTCAAGGAATCTCGATCAAACTTATCGCATGATTTCTCCAGATCAAATACGAATCCTTCTGTTTCTCCAAGTATTTCTCTATTTTTCATATACATTTGCCATTCTTGTGCCAGTGAGATAATATCAAGAACAGACAACTGAGCCTTAGAAGGAAAAATCCTCACTTGACTCCCTTTGCCATTCCTTCTTTTGGAAATGTAAAACAGGAGGGGAGGATTTCCAGCCCCCTGCTCCCACCCCTTTAAGTAGCCTTCAACAACATGCAGGGAACACATGGGCAGTATTCTTCCTCCCATATTCCCAGGGATTTCTTATATCCATATAATTCATGGGGATAGGGGAAAAAGAGCGCTGCCCACATATAGCCTGGATGTTGTAGAGGGCAACTACGAGGGGTGGGTGTGGGAGAGCTGTAATCCTCCCAGCCTGTATTACTTTCAAATATAAGCAACAGAGGAAAGATGCTTAGAGGAGCTGGGCCTGAACATGCAGGATGGTGAAAGGCATGAAAATCAAAGAATGAACTGGAGTATATAAAGCATTAAAGGGAAACCACAGAAGGGTATGTGGGTCCTGATTGTAAATAGAGGGCTCTAGTTATTGTTGCATAAAACATGACAGCTAGATAATGGATGTGAGCAAATGATGTCATTCTTCATTTGCTCCTGGCACTATTTGCTGTGGGAAAAGATAAACAAGTTTGAAAAAATACATAAATGTAGAGACTACAGAGCATCTTCCATTACATTGCAGATGATGCATGTCATGAGGGAAGTAAACTGCTTGAAAGTCTGCATTAACTTACAAAGGAACTTTAAAAGACTCCAAAGGTGGGCTGATAAACGAGATTATAAAATTCAACCCAAGTAAATGTAAAATAATGACGATGGGTTACAGTGAAAGATGGCCTCAATATGATTATCATCTAGAAGGAAATAGGGTGCAGGAATCTGTGTGAGAAGGACTGCAAAGTCAAACAGTCCCTGCTTTGTTGCCAGAGTCCCACCTTAGGAGAACAGTTAAGGAGACCAACTGTCTGCCAGACAGTATCAAAATAGCATTCAAGTTCCTTTGTAAGGAATTGTTAAGTAAGCTGTTCATATTATACATAGAGCCAATAGAATAAGCTTCTTATGTTTGGTGGCCACACCTAAATAAACAAAGATTCAATATATTAAGTCCAGAGGAAAGAAACAAAGGTGGTACCAAAATCAAGAGAGCTGAGTTACAGGGAAAGGATAGAGGCCTTACATCTGTGCACCTTGGAAGAGAGAAGAGAAGAGTGAAGGGTAACCTCACTACAACTTTTCAAACAGATCAATAACATAAACCGAGAAGTTCTTCAAGATATGTGAAGACAGAACAACTAGATACAATAACATGCAATCAAGCTAGATAAGTGGACATACTTTATAGTATAAGAGTGGAGGATGATTGAAATATAATGACTGAAGACATGGCTAAAGCAAACAACATAAGTGAAATGTTAGAAGCTGTATAGTACAGAATGTTCATGAGACTGGGCGCCTATGAGTGTTAAATTCTCTGCCTTTACAGCACAAATGGGCAAAATTAGATTCAGAAAAACAAGGAGAAAATAAGTGAAATAAACAAGTCTTGCCTAGTATTAGAGACCATTTGGTCCATCCACCTCACTAGCCATGCAAATCTGAGTTTTGCTCTTGTTCTTAAAATAAGGTGGGTGATCTAAGAAGGCACAGAGTAAGGTAATCAAAATAAAAATGCAAAGTATTGCAAAAGAAGTGTATCTCTATATTTCCAATGTATAAACTTTTCTTTTCATAATAAAACATGTCAAGGTATTTTCAAACTTATTACATACTCTTTAAAAATGTAGCAGCAAAGCACTTTTCGTACCCCAACAACAACCAAAATATATTAGCATCCCATCTGCAAACGAAAAAGCCTGACACATGCCATGGTTTATGTATGCTGCTATAACTGCAACACATTATTCACTACCTTCAACTAAAGCACAGTCAATTCAATAAGACAGCAAGGAATGCTTAAGACACTCATGGAAGTACAAAACCTAATGCCATCACATGCAAGGAGCTTTAGGATTTTGATAGTGTCAAGAAACTTGTCATTATACCTAGCATATCTAGGTAGAAACTTACAAACCTCAACAAGTGTTTAATAAGGGTGAGACTAGATTATTTTGGAAAATAAAGGAAAAACTAATATTGATAAGCAAATAAAAAAAATGCTCCAAGGTTTACAGCAGTCAAAGATTGCTAAACACTTTTCCTGAGAGGGAATGCTGAAGGAGATTCCAAAATAAAGCCCTTACTAATGTCTATCTACTCATTTATATATAATAAATAAGCAGACAAGGTGTACAGTCAAGTCACTTGGTTATTCCCTTTTTTTTATGCCTGCTTGCCTTTGCCACAATAGCAATGTAGAGTCAAGAACAGATGAGTGAGCATTCTCTAAGAATGATTACCTGATGCATCCTGTTAGGTGTAAGCTGTGTTGTAACTTCTTGTGCTTCTGCTCCCAAACTGACAAATGCTATTTCATGATTTAATATGCAAGCATAACATCATTCATATATAGAAATCTACAAGTTTTACAAATATTATTTCAATGAAGTTTATTCTCTGGGAAGTACTTCAGAAATAATTTTACTTATATAAGCATCAAGAAAATCTATCATATACAACATATGAGAAACAAAATATGAAAACGGTGCATATGAACACTTCAGGTTCATATTGTACACGCACGTGCAAATACGTTAGTTGCATAAAAGAACGACGAAGTATTGCTCTTACTAAGAAAAACGCGTCTCAAGTAAAACAGCAAGAGATGAAACATCTAATACGGTAATAAAAACCAAGCGCACTTCAAGCAACGACGAATGTAAACAGCTAATGCTATGACAATCTCTTGGCCATTGCTTGTGGAGGATTTACTGCTCAGTGGCCAGCCTCCGGCAATGAAGCAATGGTCTGCTTAAAGATGTCAGTCGATACATCAAAAATTAGACAATGGCCATTAGTATATCACCCTTTCCACTTATCAAGCCCTACTTATTCTGGAGTCTGGATATCTAATGGCAATCTTGACTGCTTTAATGTTACTACCATGCCTCCCAGTGAATCAATTACTTTACAACAGTCTTTGGATGTTAACTTATTACTGCATCCTCTTAATGTCTTAATGACATATTTTCCCATACAGTAATCAACTATTAGGCAATAGCCTTAATAGGGTAAATACACAGGAAACTATTACTTACAACATTCTTACAGTGACAAAAGTTGAGAAATTTTTGGTACAAAAACCACAGAACTGTCCATTAATTCTGGCCATCTGCATATTACTAAGTCCTCTCAGGAGTTAGGATTTGGCCATAGACATTTGAAACACTGAACTAATCACTGTAATCATTATTCACTGAGTCTGCAGATATTCATCACAAATGGTGGTCTATTTGTCACTAAAAAATGTAAATCAAGTACCTTAAATAGAATGGCCAGACTTCCAAGTGATGAGTACAAAATGTCACGCTCCTCAGAAACCCCTGTTGATCAAAACCATCCCGCCAACTCCCATGGCAGACAAGACACGATGGGCCATTAGTCCCAAGGATACCAACACGGGCCTCACCACTCACTCGGTAGGTCAGATACTTGCTGATCACAACGAAGAAGATCCACCAATCCTGCAAACAATAATATCCATGATGGTTCCTTTTCAATCCAGAAGCGAATGATTACAGAGAACGCATATAAAATCGGATAAGGAAGACGGCAACAAGAATGGAGATTAGGACGTCTCGAATATTTCCCGGTTTAAGTATCCTTCCAAATAATCAGAATCACGTGAATTCTACACAATTAGCAACATCAAAGCTCTGGTATTGATGCTCTATGCTCTTCAGGCGCCATACTGAGTAATCACTCCATATCATATACCCTTGACTGATTTTCCTTCATGTCATTTCTTTATTAGTTAAAGGATGTAAAATAATGACTAACAATAGATGCATCAGGCTGCAACTCTAGTCCTAACTAATATCAAATTCTCTGAGACTAAATCAGAGTTATGGTACAAACATTAAAAAGAGAAACCTGGTCATATGCAGGCATTTCATTTTTGATATCTTTATGCAAATGATAAAATGCCTCTTCCAATATAAGGGGAAGTACCAAATTAGAACAGGTAATAGCATTAATTCGAGTCAAACCATTAAATTTCCAAGCATCCTAAAAAAAAAGTTAATGTGGTCATGCACCATTATCAGAAAAAATCAACAATTCTCACTTCATGGAAGTATCTTTGGTATGCAGGAAAGGTAATTAATTTATGCTGTAAAGCATAAATCGATAGATTTGAAAACAATGCCACATTATCATAAACTAAAGTTTGTGTGGGATTCAGTCAGTGCTTGGGAGTGAAAATCCACTGTTTATGCATTTTTGTTGCACACTAATTCCTGCAGCTCTAATGACAATATAGCTATTTCTTACATGCTTTCAGAGGAGCATTAAATCAAAAACAGTTCAAAAGAAATGACTGTCCTTCAAATGTCCTTGTTCCTTCTAATACACCAAAAAACTAGAAGGAAAATGCAATACACTAACCACGAAGTCA
This sequence comes from Panulirus laevicauda, assembly GCA_032273605.1. Classification (NCBI taxonomy): domain Eukaryota; kingdom Metazoa; phylum Arthropoda; class Malacostraca; order Decapoda; family Palinuridae; genus Panulirus; species Panulirus laevicauda. The sequence goes on from JAUTXX010103661.1 coordinate 11,901, forward strand.
AACCTTTCAAACCAAACAACATCTAAGAAGAATGTACTAGGTCTAATGCCTTAAAAGCAAAAAGATGGGTATCTAACAATGAAATCCTTGTTATGTCATTCAAAGTACAATACTTTACTGTGGTGCACTTTTAGTTATGGAAGGACAATGAAACCTACACTGGCCCCTCACTTTTCATTTTACAGCAAGGAGTTAAAAACTCCATGACTATGATTCAAATCTTCTACAGCTTTTACTTGGGTTTCTTAATTCAATGACCATACTGAATACACAATACTTCCCATCCAAAGAAAGACTCCATTTAATGTATGTACCTAAGAAGACAGTTTATGACATTTTGATAGTTTCTTTCATTAATATTCTTTGCAAATGAATGTTTTACTAATGAGATATATGTGCTTCAGCAGGGATGTACTTTCAATAAAATCTTATCTATATAAAGATGTACATAGTAATCCTAAACAAAAGGTTTATACATTAATCATTTTATGCCCTAAATATAATTATGCAGTACAGTGTCAAAATCTAATAATGTGAGAATAACAGGAAACTAAGAAAAACTGAAGTTTAGTAGACAAGATTCAGTTTACTCTTGCAGCAAAGGCAAAAACTGTAAACATTACATTCCTCTACAAATAACATTGGGGTTTTCATTTTCTTTGTATCATCTAAATAAATTTTTTAG
>JAUTXX010103772.1:0-16546 GCA_032273605.1 Panulirus laevicauda
TATATAGATATATATATATATATATATATATATTGTTAATGATATGAACTTGATTAGGAGGGACTCAACGTAAGTGTCTCAGCTAACGTTTGAAAAAAACAAATCCAGAAAACAGGTTAGTTCGTTTCGATGCAAATCAAGATTTTCTTCGCTTGGCGCCATGATTCCGCACGAGTTATAATGAAAGTTCTGTAATATAAAACATAAAAGTCTCGCTGTACCATAAGGTATTTGTAGACCTACTCAATTTGTCTCTACATATTTATTGGAGGATTTTATAACTATTACGACCACGTAGAGGCGTGCTTTGTACAGCTGACTGTTATCAACATAATAAAGCCAGTTTATTTATAATTACTCCTGGACCAATATCTATGGATGAGTCCTAGTGTTACCCAGGACCTTTCTAAAGGCTACTGCAGCTCAAGGCGGCGCTGTTTCCAGTAGCAGGGAAATGTACATTCCTTTGGGGGTGAGTTCTGATGAAACTATTCTTAGTGATACAGTTTTGTCAAACGTATCTTTTAATTCGTGATCTAACCTCTAACAAGCGGAGTCTGAGAACACCAATTATGATAGTTGTGATGCACATAATTCCAGAGTGAATTACACTGCCAGCTACAACCCTGCATATGTTTATAACGATTAAAGAACGTGGACAAAATAAAAAAAAATAATTCGAGTGAAAAACGTGTGAATGTGAAGTCAGTGGAGCGAACAGCCAATATTTACGTGGGAGAAATGTCGAATTTTTACGTAGTAGCCATTTTGCCGGCACGGAATCGGCGTTTAAATTCATCATCTTACCAACTGTTTCACTTCCGTCTTTATTCTCTCCTGCGATACTTTTCTTAACTGAATTTAATCAATCCTCCTTTGTGTGTAGGTTAACGTTACTGGCTGTTACGCAATCCCGAGCCGCCAGGGGAACGAACGAATAGATTCGAATCCTGGTTGCGGCAGTCTATCCACAGTCAACCCTGCTTCAGTCATCTCTACTCACACATCCTCCTTAACCTGACATAACACGCCCACAGTGTACTAACCACACATCTTCCCTAACCTGACATAACACGCACACAGTGTACTAACCACACATCCTCCCTAACCTGACATAACACGCACACAGTGTACCAATCACACATCTTCCCTAACCTGACATAACACGCACACAGTGTACTAATCACACATCCTCCCTAACCTGACATAACACGCACACAGTGTACTAATCACACATCCTCCCTAACCTGACACGCACACAGTGTACTAACCTGACAAGCAATGGACAACCGACCTCCCAACTCAGTCTTAAAACTCCATTCCAACAGCAACCAACACTCCCTAAACAATCAATGTTTCCAGGAAACTCTCAAAACATCACAATAGTGTTGAAGAACTCTTTCCTGGTGAAGGCCGTCCCTCTCCTCCTGTACTAGAGCCACAATGCAATAATTACTTCCTGGGGAGGCCCGTCCCAACCTCCTGAAGGTGGTGGTGAAGGTTGCCTACCTAACCTTGACCCGCCAACACAGCAGTGCCCAGACGTGCTGCTTCATATGCTGCTACAAGCCATCGTCAAAATCCTATGGCAGTCGCTTCCTATGATTTTCTACCATCAATTTCCTGTCCTATGGCATCTATCTACACAACTTTTAAATATTACTGAGTGCAAATTCGTGTACTAGAAGCACAGATTTAAATGCTGTCCTTCACCTTCCTCCTCTCTATCAACAACTCTTAAATACAGAAAACAAGAGTATGTCAGTTCTACTGTTAAGGAGGTATTGTGAGGAAAATAAGGGACATCATTACCAATAAAGTTCACACCAGGTGTGTAGTGTCTATGTTCTACAATAAAATACTATTGGAATGATAAGCTACTGATGAACGGGATAAAATACGAGAGGGGGATATTTTTTTTCCCTCTTGGAAATTTGGGTTGAGATGATAAATATATGCATATATGACTCATCTGATTGCATCAAATAAAGACACCAGCTATCATAAATGCATATAATTTCATCGTCAATAATAACTGCCTCTCACAAACCGTCTATTTAAATCTCAACGTGTCTCAACGCAGTGAGTCAGCCGGACACTTTGACCACTACACTACACTCAACCTACAAGTGAACCACTCACACCTACCTGAAGTTTTCGCACTCAGGAGGACTCCTCCTCCTCCTAACATGATGTCTTCCTGGTAGGTTCCATCCTGTGTCTCATCTCCTCAGACGTCCTCCTTCGTCAGGAGTTGCTTGGGAGAACGCCCTCCTGTGTCTCATCTCAGACGTCCTCCTTCGTCAGGAGTTGCTTGGGACAACGCGCCCTCCGAGCCCGTCACGAGCACCGGCTGTAGCAGGAAGGGAACTACGGCCAAGCCTGTGGCATTCCAACACTAGCGCCTCACGAGGAGCCGACTGAACTATCTATTACCTGCAATTTTTCGGTATTTTCCTCAGAAAAATAGATTTTCCTTCAAAACCTCATAAGTAATATTATTCATACTGAATACAAATCTGTGGTTAAAATATCGCTTGGTCGTCTTTATGACGATCTTTCGTTAAGTTGTCAAATGTAGGCAATTTTAAAATATTTGATCGATTGCATCGTGTTTACTGGGTATCTATTGTTTCCAGGAGAGAGTTAAGAAAAAAAAAAAAAGACAATCACGCTAATTCGCACAGCGGTCCGACCTAACAACTTCATTGACCATTTGTGTGTTAAGGGCGAGAGAATTTCACCCTCGTGTTGCCCAATTTTTCGACCTCTAATATATGCATCATTTCTTTAGTCATATGTATGTATGCTTACACACACACACACACACACACACACACACCATAGACTAGACACATATACCCGTTTATTGATCATCCTCCAGAGGCAGTTGAGACAAACAGGTAATTAAACTGGACTGAATATGGGCTGGCTGCTTCGTCCAGGATTCAAACATATGCAGGTTATGTCACTCGCAGATTGCATTACGTACTCGCGTGGTAACCTGAGGCATAACCAACAACTCAATGACAGTGGAGGCTCACCTTGTATGCCAAGAAGTGAAGAATGCCATAGTCACTTGGTTGGACATTGGCCCTGGAAGCTACCCAGGGTTTCAGAGAGGCCTACCCAACTCTCGCTTGTGAGTCTTCGATTTTGATGTACTCGATTATCCGTGCAAGTCGCTCATATTACAGACTTCAAGCTTCAAGGGCTCCCAATCCTTTGAATTTGTAATTAGGAAAATCACTTGCCCATCAATCCAACTAGTCCCATGACATTTACCAGCAATAGATCTTGACACTGTGCAGATGGGCAACATATAAAATATGCTTATCGATTCCGGAATGGAAAGAAGGATACTGCACTTTAAATCTGCAGTTTAAACTCCAATCTGCCAACAACTGATGGTATACATTTACTATATTTATTATAGCTTCCATGATTGTTCCTATCGTTACTGACTACGAATCACAAAGGTTGGATTTGAATCCTGGATGAGGGAGTTGCCTTGTCACTAACGAAGATGTTCCTTCTGTTGGGGATGGTCAATAAATGGCTACCTAGTTTAGCTTAGAATGTTGTTTAATAAAGCAGCATCCTTTGTTCCTGACAGTCCATAGCCAAATATATGATACACATACATGTGCTTTCAGTCATCCTTCTTTCATGCTCCTCCTTGCATTCTTTTTTTATTCATCTTCTTTGCAACACGAGGGGACAAGTCTGGAAATACTGGAAATAAATTTATTGTAGTCTACAAACATAGTAGGATAACTCACTATGAGGTGCATGCAAGAGCTGTGTGTTGAAGTCTGTATATATAAGACCTTCAGAATTGTGGACCCCATCTCTTTAACTTCCTCTTCCATGAGTCAGCTTCTTGGACCTTTGTATCCTGCTAGATTTCACCTTTCCATCAATCACCTTGTTACAATCATCCATCACCCTACTACTAAGCTACACCCCTACATACTTTTCTAACAGGCTTCTTACTTAGCTTCTTCCTATGTCATTCAGAACTCTGTCTCTGCATCGTAGTATGATGAATTGATAGATGTCAGTATTATCCAATTGATTTAGAAACTTGGAGGCTGTGATCAGGTCTCCAATCTCTCTCTGTAGCTCATCTTCGTAGCTTTCCACTGGACCCTCAAAATTTGATCTTTATAACTCTGGAAGTGTAATGACCAGATTTGAGAAGCATTTGTTTGTAGTACAGTGTAAATGTTTTATTTGTTAATTCATTTTATTTATTTATTATACTGAATTGGTTTCCTACATCAGCGAATTAGCGTAAAGAAACATGAAGAATGGCCCAAACACTCACATACACATGCCCATACACGCACATATGCATAAATATACTTATCAACGTATACATAGGGATACATACACAGACATACTCATATATACTCTTACATATTCATACTTGCTGACTTCATCCATTCCCATCACCACCCCACCACACAGGTAATAACATCATCACCATGAAAAATGCCAACAAGAAATAAAGCTAAAAGGTAAGAAGGTAAAGAAAAGAAGAAAAATATAAAACAAATGAATCATTGTCACAAAGGTGAACAGACGTTATATTCAAGGGATAAGGAAACTTCATGTCAGACCTTGAGCCCATACTTGTAGACTAAGGGGCTGTTTTACATTGCACTTTCTTGTAGTGACCGTTGTTATCAACTTGGCTTTGTCTTAGAAATGCTACTCATTCTATATAGGTATTCAAAACACTTATGACAATAAAAGAGTTATACATAATCCAAAAGTGATGTTTATTTAGCAACTCTGGTACATGAGAAACAAGCAATGACTCAGGAGTAGAGGCTCAAAAAACTAACTTGAAACTGGTAGTACGGAAAAGGGCACATTTTGGAGAGCTGGACACAGAGGCAACATTAATAAAGGCATTTGAGTTGACCTAGAAAATAATCCATCATGAGAATGACTTTTCAGGAGTCAGCAATTCACAATTTACAACTTAGTCCGTATCTCCATACAAGTCACTTTTTTAATCATATATCAATTTTTTTTGTAGTGTCTTCTGGGCAAACATGATATTAATGATGATACAGTACAACACAGTATGGAATAGATTGTGCAGTACTCAGCAGTAAAGGTTTAAAAATGTTAAATTGTATGACTGTTTAGTAATTCATGATAATATTACAAAGGTCATCTGTAGTGAATAAGAGGTACAAGGTGCTCGGAGGTCACTCTTATCATCCATGACATATCACACCATGGGTTACATCAAATTTAACTTGTCCTTGCCAATTTTGTTATCATGCTATAGTTAAAATCACTGCGGCATCTTGGCTAATAACATTTTTGGAATAAACAGATCTTGATTATCACCTTACAAAGTCAGGTAACTGGGTTATTTAATCACACTTTTAAGATTTGTAACATACATAGATATAATAATTTCAAACTATCGCATTATGCAAAATCAAGAATATAATTGGTAAAGTTCCAAATATATAATTACATTATGTATAATACAAAATCACACTCCAGTTGTACTCAGGTAAATAGTAATTAAAAGTTATACAACACATTGAAGATTCCTCTCCTTTACAAATGAGGAAAAAATCAATAAGCTCGAGATTATAATTCACTACGCACGGTCTTTTTTATCTTAATACACCGGATAATGGTTTAGAGTAAGGAATGTTTAGGAATGTCTATACTGTCTCATATGAAGTCTGTTCTAGCATGGTATTAGCAAAAGGCATGGGTAATTTCTTCACTCCCAAGCAGATAAACATCTAAACGTTCTCAAATTTTTGTGTGCAAAAGCAGCATAGCTCTGAGACAACAGCTTGCAATAAAGTGTCCCAACAACTCTACAAAAATCACTCATTAAGTATAAAAAAAAATAGCAGTTTGTGTGAATATGATTATTATGTATAACATGAATAAGCCACAGCTTTTGATGCATTATATCATGGTTATAAGTAATTACGTATGCCAGAAGGCATTGACAATAATCCCTTTCATTTAGCAATGTGTATATCCAGTATTTTCAAGAAGGTTAAAGATCTACTTGATAATAATTGTGTTAGAGATTAGGTATAAATGGTGTGGCGCTAAGTGTATTACATCCATGACTAAATATTATCAATTCATAATCTACTATATAACACTGTTTAGATCTTTTCCTGAATATCACTCTTCAGTAGCTGTGAAAATTTTTTCCATAAATCAGTTAATTTTTGAACAGCACATATTTGCTTTGTATTGGTGATTTATGATGTAAATTCACTGCACTTGGGAAGTGATTTATATCTAGCACTGTTGCTAGTTTCACAATCCTGGTACCTTGACCTTGTCTCTCTTTCATTATATTTTTGACTATATTATACAAAATATTTCTTGTCCTGAAAGTGATGCGCTGAATGAGAGAATGACTATTCTAATCATAAATTTTTGCTGCTAAGTAATCTGCACCAATTCCTTTAATACACAAATCTTTAGGAACCTGATGATGTCTTAACAAACTGAGGGTAAAACCATCCAAGCTCCTAGTTATCAGTTAACTGTCCCATGCACTGAAATTTGAGTCACTTGTAGATTATTCAGTAACTATGTGATCGCATGCGTGAGCTTAACTCAATCAGTGCAGACTGTCTAACAGGGTATACTGTACATACAAACCTGGACCTGTGTGCATAGATTCCACATAGCAAAAGGTGTTAAGTACAGCTCTCAAGGTTTCTCCAAATTATTCACCTTGTGATTATTAAAGTGGGCAACTAGGCCCATTCCCTGTGACAAGATACACTACTTAACTAAGCTTTAATAACTGAACACATTTAGCCTATAGTTTACTTATATTATTGTGTGAGAAAGCTCGAGTAGAATTTTGCATGAAAATTCCATGAACTTTCTAGTGTGATCATTAGTAATATCATCTCCATGCCTTCATTCCATGTAGAGCTAACACGACATTATGTGCAGCCCAAGTGCCCATGCCAAGTGCAGAGACATAAGCAACCAGGAACACCAGAAACACCACATCATCTGGAAAATGGCCAGCTTGAGGAACAGTTAAAGTACAATATTATGTAGTCATGCTTGGTGGCCAATAGTTATCAAATTGGCAATGAAAAGAAGAAATTTACCACTGCCACTTGGCTCTTGTAACTTGGCTCTTCATACAAAAATAACATCATTAACTGCATGAAAGACTGCGATCTCTTATAGCTCCAAAAACTTTTTCAATATTATATCTGGTTTTCTAGCTGTAAATTCTACAGAAAGTGAAAACATTTAAAACCAATTATGCAACAGTAAATTTAAACTAATGACATGGATATACAATACAGATCATCATTTGAGTCAAATAAATATCCAAATATGAAGCACAAATTGATGCTTTAATGATAAAATAAATGCATTTTACAGGAGGTCACTTTTTTGAACCTTCATTTTCATAAATTAAAGTTTAATTGTAACAAATTATTTATATTAGCATACTAGTCGTTTTGTGTATACCAGTGTCTGGATGTATCTGCCTGCCTGCCTGCACATTTCCATGTAAAAACATTGCATGTATACCTGAGTGAGCATAGAGAGCCTATGCTTGTTTGCATGAACATGCTTGTGTAATTACCTATCTATTTGTGCATTACAGGGGGATATGCTCTATAGTCACTGTTTTCTCAAGAAGCTTGTTCCATGCATCCGCCATTCTATTGCTGTACAAGGTAAGTTTTTACTAAGTTCCTATTAGGACAATATCAAATTAGTTCTGGCAGTCTAAGAACATACAGTCTAATCAATCTTCTCTATTTTCTAGGATAGTCCTCATTGTATTATAAAACTATAAAATTTGTTATGCATGACCTTTTCCATTTCAACCCATTCTACCTATTGCTTGGGTCATTTTTCTTTGCGACATTCCTATCATTTGCTTTCTCATTAGTTATCCTGGTATATTACCAATGGTGCTTCTATAACATTCAAGTAAGATGAAAACAAGGGTGGATCTAATCACTAATCCTAAATTGTTTGGTTTCCAATTCATGTACAATGTCTGTTTGTTGAGATATTTACCATATTTCTAGTGTTTTGTTCAGATTTGCATACAAAGTGATTTATAAATGTAATTTAGCTTTGAAAAGAAAAAGTATATAAAATACGTCATAATGTAACTACATAGTATGAATACATTTCTTGTTGTTTCTTTCCTTTGTTACATAATTCATCATGTTTTCTACTTCATGATACATTGTAAAAAAAAAGTAAAAAAAGTGTTTAAGGAAACTATGATTCAGGTTTTGTTACAATCATACCTTTCAGGGCTGCTTAAGGGTTTAGTTAATCTCCTATGAAATATGCAGAGCAAGCCTTGTCTCCATACACAAGAAGAAACGCTGATAAGTTGGAGAAGATATAAAGAAGCATCTCGCATTAGGCCTAGGGATACTCCATGTACAAAGAAGCTGAAAGACCTGGGGTCTAAAGGAAAAGAAAGTTAGAGAAGGCTGACTGGAGTTGTTAAGTAATTACAAAATTATGATATGTAGAGTACAATAGGTTTTCCACTTAGCATCTGAAGGCCTCTATGGAAGATTGAAAGGGCACTCAGTTACACTCATTAAACCAAGACAAAACTGTGAAAAGGAAAATTTTTTTTACTGCCACTGATCTGTTCTTGGAGTGCACTGCCAAAATGGGTAGCTAATAGTCTCAACATAAATGCTTTCAAGAATAACTATGACAGGTACCTGAGAATGAAAGCTATAAGTTGTCCATACGAGTCCCTAATTCCTTAACCCTCTTCCTCAAGCAAAGAGGTATGTAAAAATTCACTAAGACTACGTTGAGAACGAGCTCTTGTCAATAAGAGCCCTTTCTTGGGGTGCCATTAACTGGCACAGGTCGGATGTGTATTCTCAGGATGCCATTACCTGTCCTGACACAGGTTGGCTGGTGTGTGTGACTGTAAGAATATGAGCTCTTTCAGATGGATGTCCATGATGTCACATACTGAAGCATAAGTTCAAGAAACTTGTTCTTTTAGTGGGGTTGCATGGGAAATGTGAAATCTGGCTGGAAGTTACTATATGCATATATATTTTGTACAAGAAGCCTAATTTATTCATATTTTTTTATTGTTTAAACAATGAGACTGAGTGGAAAACATGAGAGTCAGTTGGAAGTTACTGTCTTTTATATGAAGTGCCTGAATTTTTTCATATTCTCATGCCATCTAAAACTTACTTAAAGAGAAAAGTAAGAATTATGTTGATTCAACATCAATTCTCAATAATCAGTCTATGGGCACACAGATACAGTGACAATACAAAGAGTACTACACAGCTATTATATTCCTGCCAATGTAAGAAAGTTCAAACTGCTAAACTTTAGCCTTTTCCATTGTCAATACACAGTAGACCTCATTATATCAATAATCAAAAGCAACAAAATTATCCTACACTACTACAATTAGAGCATAAGGAAAAAGTTATTTACCATCAAAATTCTTTTCCAGTAGTCAAATAATATAAAGGTCTTGGCTAGTATGCTGAAGATTTAGGGTTAGGAACCAAAGTGTAAGGTGAAATAATGTATAAAGACCTCCCATCTACGAACAAGGTTGCAATCATTCACAATTTTATGCTGAGAATTTGCTTTTTATTAAGAAACACCTTAATTTTCGCCATTACTCCAAAAATTATGAGCAAAACACTCATAATCACAAGGCCAGTTGGGCAGGTGCACTTAAATCAGCCAGCTAGGGCCACACATTTCTCTCACTAGCCATTCTTGTTGCTCCAGGATTGCTAACACCAATTTTCTCTATCATTTCTGGGAATATCTATACTATTATTGATTTATGAATTTAGTAAGAACCTACTGAATATTATCTTGTAGAAAAAAATATATGAAAAATAGTTCATCTAATCATACATCAAGTATAAGTTTAACATTCTGAAACAATTTCCTAGGCTGGCCTCCCTATCACTGTCACTAATGTCCATCAGTTTGATAGGTTTTCATCTCTTCCACTCATTTTCTCCATATTTTTCCAAATGAGTAAGTAAGTATGAGTTCATCACTTACGTAACTGCCTACTAAAGAGAGCTATGCAGAAAAAAATATACAGAAAATACAGTTTACAGCTTCATTTCTTGAGTGCACTTTGAAAGTTTTGCTGTAAGCACTAGCTTCTACATGCATTCCCCCCCCCCACCATTTTCTCAGTCATTTTTGTAATTACCTAAAAAACTGTTTGATAATGCATTAGGTAAGAATATACTGGAGAGACCTTTGTAGAAAAAAAAAAAAATGTGAGTGATGCATTTTACTACATTGTTCACCAAGTGTAAGTCGAATATCTTGCATCAGAAGCTGGGCCAATTTTACTGTGATTGCACATGTTCATGCAAGATAGCACTTCCACATCTACAACCCATTCTCTCCATTTTTCTACATAAATGATTATTAGTGTTTCCTGACCATATGCATATATGTTTTAGGTTCTTCTGCCTTTTAGAGATAAAGAAGAACTTTAAAATAAATACTTGGTGTGTTATGTGGGCCTCCAGTTGCTAACCCTGTATTTACATGAAAAAAAAGAACTAAAATTTGTCAAATATTTGTAACCCTGGTTTACCATGCTTCTTGGTTATTCTTTATGAAGTTTTACCATCTTTAATGTACAAAATATTTAATTTTCTGACAGAGAGAGAATGACACCATTTTTAAATTCCCTATGATAATGTTTAACCACTTATTCAAAACCTATAAAGACGACTTTTAAGTTCCTCTGTGGATGTGAGTGTTAACGTGGTCCAGTTCCTTAAGACATGGAAGAAAGCTCAGTTAGAGGCCAAAACAGGAAACTAACCAAAAGAGGTAAAAAAAAAGATGTGAAGAAGTATTCCTATAGCAAATCAAGTTCAGTAGTTTGATGACCAGAGTAATCCTAAGCAAAGAAATGCAAAATGCAGAAAACATTAAAAAGTAAGTCATTGTATAATATGCAAGTGAAGGTTATGAGAGGGAGACTCATGAGTGTAAAACTCCATCTAATGAAAAACATTAAAAAGTTCAAGAAACTGTTTGACAGAACAAAAGAATAAGAGAAATTATAAAAAGGAGCCCAAACAGTGAAAAACATTCTCCCCATACACACAAAAATGGCAATCACACACAAACAAACACTAACCTGGTTTCTAGAAGCGGCCCCTTCATCACGTAATGTCACAATGTGATACTTATCCCATCCATAAAAATGAGTTTGAAGGTTGGCAAACACTTTAAGTGTAAAAATTACTATCAGGCAGTGGTAAATCATGTTTTTATGGTGGTGACATCCATGATCACTATATAACGGCGCAGTGTATATACATCTGTGTCCTTGGCTCTCTGAATACAGAATGCTGGTACTGTAATAACATTCATCTTCCTCTCAATATCAGCAGCTTTTTCAGATAATTCTTCACAAGATTTTTATGGATTAATTGCAAATTATGCATCATTAACTGGGGACTGCACATGAACTTGAGCCAGTGAGATACTTTACAGCAATTCTAATTCTATAAACCTAACTCATCCATATGAACCCTCCTGTATGTCACTATCCTTCACTTTGCATGTGATGTAACAAATGATAAATAGGAGAGCTATACCTAGGAACGTACATCAAAACATGCCCTGAAGCAAATTTCTATTTCAGATATAACTTTTGCACCAGAGACACTGGATGGGAAGTTTTGCATACCAAAGAATATGCAAAAAAAACAATAAAATTCTGGCTAGGCTGAAATCACTGAATGCTAGAATGGTGATGATCTCAGAAAGTTTTTTTTATAAGTAAAATCTACTTTCACAACCTGTACCAAAAGTAAGTAATTCGTTGATGACCCCATTTGTTGGTGGTTGATAAAATAAAGTATCCAAACTTATTAACGCTTATGTCTTGCATAGTAAAACATTTTATAGTTGTCTAGTTAATGCTTTTAAACATAAAGAACAGGGAGAGAACAGTTTTTTGCAAAGCCTGGGTACCAGTGCATATAACAAACAAAGCTCATATAAACTGCATCTGAATTTTGTAATTCTTATTTCTAACTTAGCAGGATCCATTTTCTGAGCAGAGAATACTTGATCAAGTCAAGCACTCACAGTATAATGCCAGCCAAGTCCATCTGGCTTCCCTTGAGTAGAGTACCCTTCTTTCATCCAAAGATAGATAAACTTCTGTGCTGTGCATGCCTTATGGCAATACCACGGGGCTCTCCCTTCAACCCTCTGCGATAAGTCCTACCAGGCCACTGACACATGATTGCTAAATAATTTTCTTTAAATTCTGATGACGTATATTCACTATTTTATGATTTACAAGTGGTTCTATAATATTTTTTGATCAGTATGAATGTAATAGGAAGTTGTTACTGTGAAACGTCTATGCTATTTCAAGGTTCAAATGTTTTCCTTCTCCTTAAACTCAATGTCTTTTCTAATACCCATCCACTTATACATTCAATTTTTTCATATATTATTAAATTCTAAGTTCCTTTTATTTTCAAAACTTTTTGACATTAAATTAAGAAGCTCTGACAATCTGTAATGTTCCCATCAATATATGTCTCTAACATTAGTAATGATATGCATAAAAAATCCTGATAATTTGTTGCATTCTTGAGATTAAAAATTTACAGTTCTTTGAATTTTGATGTTAGTAACGTCTGATTATACACAATAGTCTTTCAATGTTTTAGCAAACAGAAGCCTGTGTAATGAAGCATCTGATAAGGGGAGCTCAGCTCAGGAATATAAGATTTATACAAGAATTAACTATTAGAATATACTACACAAAATGGACGGTTGGCAGTTAAGTATCTGCACTAAACCAAAATATCTTTTGCTTTCTCACTTATCAGTTTAACTGGGATGAAGTTAAGGATCACTTTATGAATGAACACCCTTCCAAAAAATCTGGATTAGTTCCTTCCAAACGAAAATATTCAGAGCGTGGTGCTCACATGACATCTGGTTGTATGTGAGATGATTTTGCCTTAAGCCTATGTGTTAGAAAATGAAGGTCCTGATAATTAGTTTAGTTTAACTAATTAGTTCAACTAACCTCTTCGTTATCCTTGTCATTGTCAAGCATAAAAAGTTATCAATTTTACATTTCTACAACATATTCATCACCTTTATGATTTTGTTAAAATTTGCCTCTTAATTACACCTTAATCTATGAAACTTGCTATTCAAGCTAATTAATCTTCTTCAAACAACAGTAATTCTCAATGTTTAAATTATACATCCAGATACAGTGTGAACTAATGGGCTGATGCATTCCTCAGTGTCAATGATTACATTACAGACAGCCATCTTACAAATAGGCCTAACATCTGGATTGTGGAAATTCACCTAAAGCTTTTGCAAATAAATACTGGTAACAAATATGGAACAAATAACAGTGAGATTCACATACTGAGGATGACAATCATTTGAATTTCAATTAGTTTCATCATGTGAACATCATAATCTGCAACTCAATATGTCAATAATGGAGAAAATTACCATCATCCTGGCAAGTTCTCCTTATGGATGGAAATCTTAAAACTGTTGAGTTGCATTCACAGTGAATATATAAACACAGGTTAAAACCCCTCCCATTGTTCCTGCAAGCAGTGAAATAATCTTCAGTATAGACTCATTTCATTTCCTGTTAGTCAGTACTTATCAAGTTTTAATTACACAAAGCAGTTTACAATTCCTTTTGCTTCAGTGAACTGAAACTTTTCTTAAGCTAATTACTAGCCCCTCATCTCCATACAATCCTTGAGACTAGCCTTAAAACTTTTTTTTTTAACTTAAAGATGAAATGTATGGTAAAAGTCATTACAGATTCAATGCCAAGATTACAGTATTCATTTTACCATTCATGATATAAATCTGATTTGTGAGTAGCAAATGAGTTATATTTTCAATAAAATGTAAAGGAGAGGCAGCAATGTGAGTCAAAAAGGAGGAAGCTGATGATGACCTTTGTTTTTAACTATGACCTTAAAGCATGAATTACATACAGTGGAATAATAACAGTCCTAAGAACATCCACCAAGCTGCCCACTCTACAAAACACTGCAGAGGAGGACTAAAGGCTCTATGTGAAGTAAGGGACTAACAAGAATCATAGAAAAATTGATAAAACAATTATTCTGATGACCTGAGGCAAACAAAAATATCTGGTTAAAAGTCATAAAAATTACTTGCATAGTTCATGATAAAATATTCTTCAGTAAATGTTACCAGAATAAATTATGCAGAAGAATCATCTGACCTCCTCCTCTTGCAGTGTGGTGACATTGTACTGGAAACTTAACAATATTAATTCATATTTTTGGACCACTTTCATCAATAGGTGTCAGGAACTTCTTTTTCCTTCTATCCACTTACAATAATCTCCTGTAAAATCACTTCACATGGAGTACATCTTGGTATTAGTATTCCTATCCTAATATCACCAGTGACTTATTAGGCATTTGTACTGAAAATGTCGTACAGTCTGGAAAGCAAACAAGTAAACAAGAACAGAAGTAAAGGAGCACACAGAAGGCTGTCATGGTTCAGGTGGTTTGTCATTTCTTTTTGCTATACTGGACCTCCTAAAAGAGGCAAGTGTTCTGCGGAAAATGTTTTTAACACTGCTTACATCTGTATGAGAGGTGTGGCGAGGGGCCTTCTGCAAAGCGGCAATCATCGACTGTGGGGGCTCACTAGAGATGCTGGGAGAAGGTGAAGGATTGGAGGAGGTAGGGGTTCGTCCACCAACAGATGTGCAGGATCCTGTGGCCAGAGGTGCTCTAGGACGTGCCCCACCATCTACAATATTACTCAGCTCACATGACACATACTGGGCAGGTCTTGAGTTGGGAGGTGAGCTGACAGAGCGAGGAAGCACCGGGCTTGTTTCTACAATAGTACCCAAAGAACTATTCCTGGAAGAGCCTCGGCTGCTACTCTGGCTCTGTACCCCTGAGGTAACCACATTGCCGGACATACTCTGCACCAACCGTGGGGAACGTGGACCTGGTGAAGTCTTGGGTGTGATTTGACCTATCTCTTTTCTCTTGGCCAATGCTTCCTTTAGTAGCTGGACGGCTTCATAGTGACGAGCCTGAGCAGCAATCTGTATTGGTGTGAGTCCTTGATCATTTTTAAGGCCTGGATCAGCACCAGCTTGCACCAATGCTCGTAGCACCCGGAGATGACCATATAAGGCCGCTGCATGCAAAGCAGACTCTCCATTCTGAAGAAGTAGAAAATATGTAGAATTTTGATCCTAAACACTTTTTCAATTATCTGATTTCTATTATAGCAACACAATATTATCTAATTGAATCTGTCCATATTTCTGTCTCATGGATGCCATACCCCATAATTAATGACTAGGTGGTGTACAATGTATGGACTTCCATGAAGTAATGGTTAACAGTGTTGACTGTGATGAATTCACAGGCTACATGGGGTCGAACATACGTAGGTTTGAATCTTAGCTGTGGCAACTGGTCCACAGTCAACCTAGCTGTTCACTTTCCCTTCAGGGCTCGTTAATAAAATGTACCTCCCAACTGACTTGTTCCTTGACCCTACTGTACCTAATAACCTTGCTCTTATTTACATTTACTCTCAGCTTTCTTCTTTCACACACTTTACCAAACTCAGTCACCAGTGTCTGCAGTTTCTCACCCAAATCAGCCACCAGTGCTGTAAGTGGATGTCTGTTTCCTGGCACTGCCTCATTAACGTGGGGAAATGGAGATCAATTATGAAAAAAATAATGAGGGAGAAGGAATTCTATCTCCTTTATCCCTGGGTATTGTAAAAGATGACAAAAGGCTGTAGGAGTGAGGATTGGAAGCCCCTCTTCTTGTATTTCATTTTCCATCTGGAACAAAAAAAGGAGCAAACCAGGGAGTGTTCATCCTCCTTGTAGGATTATGCTGGATGTAACTAAGATAAGAAGAGGGGAGACATAGGTAGTATGTTTGAGGAAAGAAACCTGGATGTTCTGGCTCTTGAGTGAAACAAACTTCAAGGATAAAGAAGAAAAATGGTATGTATATGTCTTAAGAGTAAAGCCAAGGGTTGGTGAGAGGACAAGAGCAAAGGAAAGAGTAGCACTACTGCTACACAGACATAGGTACTCCTGAAACAGACCCAAGGTCCAAGTGAGATGGTCTGGCCTTACACTACTTAAAAAAAAGTAGTCCCCTTAAAAGCAGCTGAAGAAAAGAATAATAGCAAAGCAAATGCTCTCTCCTCACCCTCCACTCCCTCCAGCAACATGCTGGAAACAGGTAGAAGAAAATCCTTGCAGGACTACTATGCTTGAAGGAAATTTCTATAGGAAAGACATAAGGTAGACTGAACATGTATATGTCATCCATCCCTTCACTTTTTGTTATAAGGACAATAGAAGATATAAACTTAAGCTTCAGCCTCTCAACTTACCATGTCTATATTATTCACGATGTTGAAGAGTGATACAATGATTCTTACTCTT
>JAUTXX010103881.1:0-16542 GCA_032273605.1 Panulirus laevicauda
ACCGTAGTCAGTTAGTAGCATGTGTTGGGTATCACCTGAGTTATATGCTAGGGCATTAAGTAGAGAAGCTGGTGAAATGACGAGTGGGCCAGACAACACACCTGTCTCACTGATTGGTTGTCTTCCTGTAACAAAAGTGTGCATACATGAATCTCGTGTGACCTACCCTGGGGAGGGTAGGGTTGGTGCAAGTGGCACAGTGATGTGGTGGGGTAAAAGGCAAGGTCACCAACATGACCCTGGCTGGCTAGGGAAAGTTAGTAATGTGGTGGGACAAGGGGAACACAGTGCTATGGTACAGGTCTCCGTATGATAGTTATTGGCGCTAATAGACTTGTATGAAAACGTTTAGCAGGATTAGGTTCCCTTGTGGGTGGGTGTAGCGAAGGAATCAAAATTGGCAGCATGTCAGATCTTGAACTGATGTTAATTAGATGTTCATTAAGAAAAAAAAAGAAACTAGCTTTAGAAAGGTCAAGAGCAAAGGAAATGATAAGGTTGTATAAGATTACCCTCTTGGGATGAAAGGTTAGTTCATTAATAGGTTGCCCAGAGATTAGGGTCAGGAGGTTGATGACCTGCTTTACTGCTATCAGGTGAGACCTGTTAACGCTTAAGAAGGTGATGACCTGCCTGCTGTCATGGGGAAACAGTTCACAGTATGGTAAAGGGTATGATGACCTTTCCTCTGAAAAGTGTGACATGTTAAGCACTTAAGTGGGACCACTTAGCACTGACGTCAAGAGGATTATGACCCTCCCACTGTCAAGAGGAACCTCTTTACATCCAGGGCAAGAGGATGGTGACCTGCCTATTGTTTAATGGGACCTGTTAACATTAAGGTCAGAATTTGCTGGAGAGACACATTTCATACCTGAATATGTTTTGTGGAGAAAAGAATTAGAAAACGTTTTTGGTGTTACCGGGCTCTACCTGCAAGGAGTTACATCGGATGTGATAAGTTCCCTTTGCTGAGACTGTATCATTGGGAGAAAAGTCTCTTCAAAGAGCTTATCACCTCAAAGGAGTCTACATTTCCCAGCTACTGGAGGTAGTGTCGCCATGGGCTACAGGATCCTTAGACAAGTCCTGGGTAGCACCAGAGCTCTTTTATAGAAATTATGAATGAACAAATAAACGAATTTGGGGGATTGTGAAAACATGTGAAAGATGTGGGGTGGGGGATGTGGCAACCAATGTGGGAGTGTATGGTGATGATGTGGGTGAGTAGACAAGGCCCTAAATTTGTCAGTATAGTGTATTTTTCCCTCTTAATTCATTCATCATGCCTCTGTATTTGAAAGCATTGGAATTGGCACATAGTGTTAATTGAATATGCTTCTCAGTACTCATAAGACTCACCAGATTTGTAATTTTTTTTACATATGCTCTCTGAAATATATCCTTGGACATCCAAGTTTAGAGGAGAGTAATAAAGATGATACTTGAAATAAGAGAGCTGAATTACAAGGAGAGGTTAGATGCTATGAATTTCCCCCTTGGAAAATACCGAAGTAATGGGAGACTTGTTGACAACTTTCAAGCTTTTAAACAGTTTTGGAATGTTGACAGTGCATAATTCTTTGTAAGATGCAAAGGTAGAGCAACCAGAGGCTATGAAATGAAACTAAACAAAAATTTGTAAGAAATAAGTTATAGAGTAATGTGTATGATATCAGAAGAATGGAATGATTTGAGTGATTATATACATACTTGCTTTATACAAAAAAAAAAAAAAAGAATTGTAAGATAGTAGGAAAAGCTCAAGAATTGGGTCCCATGAGCTTAGATCTTCAATTTGTAAGTAATTACAGGTACATGGACATCACAAGTGGACTGCCAGAGAGCTCAATCTCAGTACCACTGTTCTTCTTTGTCATTGTAAGTGACTTGCTAGATGGACTGGATATATATCTAAACATGCCTACAGACGATGCCAAGGTCATGAGAGAAGTAGAGAATGATGAGTTTGACACCTTTAGGAGCAAAGAAAGTCACTTATACCAGAGGTGAAGTTATGGAGAACTTGAAGATCAAAATCATTGTAACATCCTGTACTTCACATAGATTATATCTAATTCCAGTAAAATCATTGCTGTTTTACATAATAAGATTAATGATGTGTCTGAAATATACTGTATGTTTCTTGGCATTTTGTTCATATTTTTGTGTGAAAAGAGGATTACAGTATTAGGTTACTTTTTTCTTCTTGAATAGTTTTTTCTTTACTCTGATTTATATCTTTGCATTTTGTGGCATTTTCCTTTTACTGTTTATCTCTTACCATGATTATTCTTCTGAAAGTCAAAAGTATTGACATGAACCTTCCCCTAGGAACATAATCTTTCCATATACCAATCAGTCCAATTCATAATTGCAATTGGGTTCCACCATATGGGCATTCCACTAAATTGTGTTTTCTACTAACACTTCACAAACATAAAGTGGTGACTAAATGTAGTAAAACTTTAGTAGGGAAGTCATCAGGAAAAGTGAGTTTAACAATAAGATTATGGAAGGTATGAGATGCAGAAATCATGAGGAACAGTGAAATTATAATGACAGTGAACATGTTTTTATTTTCAGCTCATTAGGGTTAAAGAGGATAAAAAGTTAGTGAAGTTAGGTTAGCAGCAAATTTATGTAGTACTAAAACCGTGATGATCAGCAGTCAGATAGATATGAGCTTTAAGATGTAAGCAGTGTTAAAGCTTTTACAAGGAGTGATGGTATGGCAGCTTATATTCATGAGGGCAGTGAAGAGCTGATGAATGTAAAATCATGGGATAAGCAAATAATGGGGAGTAAAGAAGCATGGGGAAACTTGAAGAGAAACAAAGAACTTGCAGGATGATGTCCAGATAAAGTGATGCCACTTTAGGACTGTACTCAATTATATAGTAAAGACATACAGTTTTGAAGTTGTTGAGGGTAATTAGATCATATTCATACAGAAGATATGAGGAAAATGAATCTTTGGTGCTGTCATGTCTAGAATTCAAAACATATGAGTAAAGTGTAGAGAAATCATAGGGTTGTGATCTCATGGTAAGTATGAAGTCATGGGACATTGAAAATATCTGGGTAATGAAGTCTGAGGAATGTAAAGATGTAGCATATAATGGAGTAATGAAAGTATGGAGATTATGAAAACATGGGAATTCGAAAATACAGCAATGGAGTCTTGGGGATTGTAGACATGGGGTTGAAACATAGAGGTAACAAAGACATAACGGTTATGTCATATTATCAAGGTAATCAAGCCACATTTGACCATGCCTAATGTTCCTGATGTGGAAAGTGTATGAAGGCAAACTTTGCTGTCTCTTCAGTTGTTCTTTATGTGATGATTGCAGCATTATATAGCCAAAAGATAAATGGTTATATGGATGACATGGCATATTCACAAAAACTATGTTGTTTTCTTATGTACAAAAGAAAACAGTCACAGATTAGTATAACTTGATAATTGGAGCTCATAGAAAGGTACCTTAAAGGGGCTTCTACCTGTTCTTTGTGTCTGTGGAAGCTTTAAAAGGGTTAAAAGTTAAAGCATACTTTAGGGGGCTTTGGACTTTAGCTGTTGAAACCCCGAGTAAAGTTTATGAATTTAATAATTAAGAAAATTTATAAATGTGATATTGGTTGCTTAACATCTTACTGATATATTTTTCTCTTTATGCAGGAGCTTCCAGCCACCTGGTGACCTCCAGCATGAACCTCACTAACAGTTCAGACCTAGCAGGCAGTGACCATAGTCAGTACAAGATGGAAACAAATACTACGTTGCCTTCAGAGATGATGTATTATCAGGTACTGTGAATTAAACGACTTTCAAACTGATACAATTTGACTGTCACTTGACATCAAACCTTTTGACTACTTTTGCTATAAGCTCTGTTCACTTGCTTGTGTACTTAAGTTGCAGTATTTCTGGTAGATTTCCTTATAATGCAGTGCATGATATTAGAAAGCTGCTAAAAAGTGAAGGAATAATTTCCAGAAATTAGAACTTGTGAGAAATGTTAAAGGAGTACATGATTAATGAAAGATATCCTTAGGGTTAGAAGCAGTATAATGATGCGCTTCAGTTAAAGAAGAGATTTAGGTCTAGAGGCAGTATAATGATGAAGCTCTTCAGTTAAAGAGAAGTTTGAGATGTCATTGTTAAGTATATTATATAATCATGTGTGTAAAATTGCAATAGTTGCTGGGAAAAGATGTGTTGATTGAAGTGTTAGATATTGCTGTGATTATTGATATCTGTGCATTCACATTTATGATGAATAATAATGATATAGGATGTAATGTACAAATATAGATCACAAAATTAAAGAAGTGAAGAGATTCATACATTAACAACCAATCAAAGAAATCCAGCTTTGTGAGCCCTTATTGGTGGAACAAGTGAGTGCATTAGATGGTGGTGGTAACTCCATCATTACTTACATCATTACTAGTATTCATTCTTTCATGTTTTTGGTAAACATTGATAGTATAGCATGTATTGTAGTTATACTAAATGTAAAAGTAAAGAAGGGAAGAAACTTACACAATTTTGATTGATCAAAGAAGCCAGAAGAGGCAAGTGTTGCTGCTATTTACTCCATCGCCTGCCTCCCAAATGCCTGCCACCCCTCGACCACCACCTAAAGTTTCCCTTTAAACCTCATTCACAAGGAAAAGACTCTTTATATTTTCAAGATAGATTACAGTATTCATTAATTACCACGTTCATTAATTATGAACGCGATGGTGTCCACATAATTGGGAAAAGATGTCACAAACATTTCTTCATAATGCAATAGAGATGTTTCCAGAAAAAAATTTTAATAACTTTTTCCTCTCCAAATGTATTTGTATTGAAAGAACATATTGATTTGTATGATTCATAAACATAAACAATTTTACATGAGAATTCAATTTGTATTGCCATCATAAGAGGGAGGAATGGTCCAGTGGTACAGGTACTCCCTTGTTACATGTCTCCCCGGCCACCTCATCCTAAATTTCCCTATCACCCTTACCAATGAGATATAGTTTGCTCCCTCCCCTGCCATTTCCCATGTCATTAGGTAGCTGATGAAGAAATGGCATCATTCATTGTGTACCTTTTGTAAAAGAGATCATATTCATCTTTAACTGAAAACAGCAGATCTGTACACTGTATATTCCTCAGGGGGATGCCAGCACTTGCTGGCTATCACCTAAGTGATCTTGCAATATTGCAATG
Organism: Panulirus laevicauda; assembly: GCA_032273605.1. Taxonomy (NCBI): domain Eukaryota; kingdom Metazoa; phylum Arthropoda; class Malacostraca; order Decapoda; family Palinuridae; genus Panulirus; species Panulirus laevicauda. Next base: position 5,234 of record JAUTXX010103881.1, read on the forward strand.
CATGCTTTTAGATTTTTTCAATTTTTCAATGTCTGCATTGTTTGATTTATTTTTTATGGATGTTGGATAAGCAGATCACTGTATAGTAGGTTGCTTAATAACAAAGACCAGGTTTATATAGACAATAGAATATGATAAATCACCCAGTGAATGCCTCTGTACTCAGGTACTCAGTATTTTAAACGATAAGCTAATGGCATTGTTTGTGAGAGGTATTTTTCAGTGATGGATGAATTAGTATTCACTGGCTTTTAAGTGATGAGGAGTAATTATTTAGATTAAGACGGTTCAATAAACAGCTATGAAAGTATGATGTGCTCAAATTCCTCCGGTAGTAAAGGTCATGATTTTATTTCAGAACACAAGTACAGAAATGAACCAGACAACAGATGGTCTCTTGTCATCTATCCTCAATGATGAAGCCTTAGGGTTAATGGAGATGGCCATGAACGACTGTAAGTATCATCATTTGTTTTGGCTGACGTTTGTTTAGTGGTCTGATTTTATGTTGTAAATGATCTACATATGTTTATGACCAGCCACTCACAGTAATTGTTAATACAGTACAGTTACACATTACACATTTTATGTTTTAAGCATTCAAAGGTTTTTCACCTTATTCTTTTTCTATCTTAAGGTGAATAGAAACTTGCCAACAAATTTGAAATAGCACCTAAAGTTTGCATGTTCTTTATTATTTTTCTTATTATTATTCTCATGAAAACATACACTAAGGTCAGTTTATATCAGGAGTAAAAGACTGAAAACTTTGTGTTACAGCACATTCAATTATTGCATATGATGAGTTTCATTGAGATGATGGGGTTAAGGACTGAAAGTTGAAAACATTGCTCAGTAAACTGCATTAAACCACCAGAACTACTCAGAAAATTTATTATGGTAGATGTGACAATAAGGGCAACTGATTGCATTAATAATGGCTATCTCATATGTATTTTTTTTTTCATAAACATTCACAATTTCCCACAGTCTAAGCCAGGTACCCATTTATTGACCAGCCCTAAGGAGGACAAAGAGCTGGGTTGGCTGTGGATTGACTGTTATGCCCAGGATTCAAACCTGGGTTTGCCAGCACATGACTTAGTCAGCAACAGGGCCATACACTGTGATGGAGTGGTTTAAGATGGAATGAGGATGAGAGTGGGTCACTAATGTTTTACATTACCTAAGTGATAAGGAGGGAAGGGCACTAGGTTGTTCTGCCTCACACCCAGAATTTTGTGCAATTTGTATTGTACATTGGAAAATGACAATAATAGTCTATAAAGAATGCTTTGCAAGTAGTGTGTGGTAGAACACAAAAGATGATCTATTATGAAAAGATAAGAAATGTTTGTGAAAGAAAGGACAGTTACTTTCCCCCATGGTTGTCATCATTAGGGACAGTCTGTCTGGTTATCTTTAACTTGAACATTTTTAGATTTTTACCAGTTCATATGATAATGCTCTTGTAAAAGTATCTTTATTAATTACACCTCCTCCTCCTCCAGCAGTCCCTTTTAGACATGAATATAGGAACCTTAAGAATACTAAAAAGAAGAAACTGCAATTCCTTTTTGAATTTTTTCCTGTAGATTACTGGCTCAGGTCTGGTGATGTTTCTATCCCTGTTGAATATATAGCATAGGTTATTGGTGTGGGAATAAAAACATTCATTTCCTTTTCCTCAAATAGTACCTCTTCTTTCAGTCTGTGGTTGATTCATTCCTCTTTGTAGGCCATCCAGAATACAGGACTTGAAAAACTCTTCTTCTTGTGACTCCCATTTATAACTTATTTCTGCTCATAGCCACTGCAGGTATGTTGTTCACAAGGTCAAGCAGTTCTTTCTTGCGAGGAAGTGCAACCTCTTACACTCTTCTTCCACAGATAGGTTGATAGGACGCTCTAGTTTTTGTCTAAAGGCATCTCTAATATCTTCTCTTGCACTGTTTCCTTCACCTTTTTGTTCTGACAACACTGCAATTGTCTCTTCCATTGACAAAGAAGCTCTCTTTAGTTCACTTTTTTCCCTGAGCTATACCTTGAATGACTCTGATAATCCCCCTTTGTTCTGTTCTCATTAATCCTCTGCCCTTCCCTGTTATCTTTTTTCGTACTGTCCAAAAATATATTTTCTCTTAACACAAATAAAGCTTATGGACCAAATGCCATCCATCCTAGTATATTGAGAGTGTGCTTTTGAACTTATTCCAGCACTTGCTCATCTGCTCTGTTTTTGTTTAAAAGCCAGATCTTTTCAATCTTCATGGAAACATCATTTGGTACATCCCATCCCAAAGAAGGGTAAGTTCTAACCTCTTCAGCTATTATCCTGTTGCTGTGACTGATAGTGTTTTCCCTTGTCATATCCTATATCCTTAAACATTCTCAGTCTCACAGCCTTCTCTCTGATCATCAGTATGGCTTCTGTAAGGCAGCAGCTGCCTGTGATATCTTTTCCTATCTTACCAATATCTGGCCATCATCTCTGAAAGATTTTATTTGATAATCATGTGCACAATGATAGCACTTATCAAAAGCTTTTGATAGGATATGGCATCAGGGTGTTATCTTCAAGCTCCAGTCTTTTGGCTTCTGTCCCTCAGCTAGCTCCCTCTTATCTAGCTTCCTCTCTGGCTAATCTTTCTCTTTTGTTGATGAACTAACTTATCTCTCAAGTCTTATACAACCTTCCTTCTTTTTATCAAGGATTTCTTTCCTTCAGCATATAACCAAATGCACTTATATGCTGATGATTCAACTGGCATTTATTTCACTTCATCAAATTTGCTTCAAACTCTCTTGTTGAATATGGGTATATCTGGGCACAACTTTCTTAATAAAATCAAACTTAACAGGGTATCTCACTGGGATAGATGGAACATTTTTAAGTTTTTTAAGTTTAATGCCTCCAAAATCAAATTCTATTATGTCTCTCCTTCACAATTTGCTTTTGATGGATCTGTAATTCCATCTTTTGTCACAGTGAACATACTTGATATCACCAAAACATATAACTTTTCTTGGAACCTCACATTACACAAATAGTTAAGCCTGCCACAAGGAAATTGAGAATCCTGTTTAAATGTTGTAAATTCTTTTCATTTGAACAGTTGATCCATTTGTACAAAAGACTGATCTATCCTTGCTTTGAGTTCTGCATGCACATCAGGGTGGTTCTATATCTGCTTACTCATTACAGAGTTAAGTCTAAAGCAGTCCAGTGTATCAACCCTGAGACTAACCTTGCAACTTGACCCACTTGCCTCATGCCAAACTATTGTTTCACTTTTGTTTTTGCACCCAAGAGCTGATTGACTGTGTACCCCCATCATTAGCTATACCACATAATACTGGAGAAGGTACATTTTCACATAATTATTGTGTAGCCATTGGTAACTCAAGGGTGGATCATTTTGATTTGATATATGTTTCTTTCACCACCATGAAGTCACGAAACTCTCAACTCCTCATATTTTTCCTAACGCCTCTGACCTGGCCCTTTTTCATGTTCTGCAAAACTCTTTAAATATTTTTCATCTTTTATTTTATTTCTTCCTTTCATTAACTCTTCATATTTCAGTTAAGACCTGACCTTGATGTAGACTATAAGTCCATGAATGGAACCTCAAACATGCAGAATACTTAGATGAGCTACACCTTCACCAGTGTATTTATTAGTATGATCTCATGCTAACATTGATATCAAACCCAGTTTATCAATTTCAAAACACCACATTTCAGCCTAGGATAACACAGACATATTGGGCATAAATATATCCTGCACTCTATACAGGAAACCCCATATAATCAGCATCACAAATCTGCACCCCAAAAGCTGGGATGTGAAGTACTTCAGTCTTTTTCTTGTTAACTGCTATTTCATATCAGTAGGGGGTTTGATTCACCTTAGCAGTTAGTACAGCCAACATATTTAGTGTAGTCTTTCATCCACTTCTCTGTTGATGAGAGTGTGATCATAAGCCTTGTGTCACATTAATTCTTCAGGCATTACCTCTCTCTGCCCATCCCTTTCTATACACTAAAGTGTTGCTATCTTCTCTCTGTTCTGCAGGCATCGATGTGGTTTCCATTCTTTTGAGCTGTTAGCACATGTCCCTGCCACCATTGTGATTACTCCTTTTCTCGAAGAGCTAAGCTGTGGAACTCTCTTCCTTCTCTGATCTTTCCCTTTTTTATAGTCTTTTTGTCTCACTCTTTTTCTTAGATTCCCTTGGGATTTCCTTGATTGGGACATGTTTTGCATAAGTTGGTCCCTAAAAATGAGGTTCTCCTCATTTTGGGTCCTAAGAGGGGTTATTTCAATTCTTCAACAAAATTATGTGGATTAGAAATGAAATGCTGTAGAACAAAAATCTTTGATTGGATGAGATTTATATGCTGTGATAGATACCTTGCCATGCAAAGGGAATAATGCCATCTCATTATGTACAAAGAAATTGAGAAGTGGTAAGAGTAACAATCAAGAATATCTGTGTTCAAGATTTTTTATATAGTGACTAAGGAGGAATGGGCTTAGATACCCTAATCATGGACATCATGGGTGAAAATAAAAAAAAGAGAAAAAGAATGAGGAAATTAATCAAATATCCTCAGGTGTTTGTAGATCTGACTATAAAAAGAGATAGAATTAAGTTTTTTATTGATAGTTCACATGAAAAATGGCATAAAGAAAAGAGGCTGAAGTAGTAAAGTGAATTAGTGTTAGACTATTTCATTGTGTTTTCTAGATCGGGAGATAATTGCAAATGTTGTACTTTTGTTGAATACCAAGAAAATGTGTAATACAAAGAGAAAAAAAGGTGAAGACACATCTTAAGAAGTATTACGTAGCTCGTATATGATTGAATGAGAGTTTCATTAGTGGTAAGTAATAAAGAGATTCAAGAAGAGGTTTAAATGGAGTGGTTGTTGTTATGGATTAATTTTTGGACATAGAGCAAGATCTTCTCTAATGATAATCCAAAATAATGAAACAATTATTGATATCAAGTAGGGAAGAGAATATGAATGAAAGTTATAGATCAATTATTATATGTGATTTGAGAAGGGAATGAAGAAAAATAGCCAACTATTTTGTGGTAAAAACTGTGAGTGGTTTTGTTGGTAAATAAAATTCAGCCAAGAATAGTATACTGGCAGCATAGATAATCATAGGCATTTTTCCTAATTTCACTAATAGATAATTTTCCTTATGATTTTGCTATATGTTGTAGTCTTTGAATTTGTTTTGACCTTTGAATTACCTTTTTCTGAAAAATCAACCTTTTCTTTTGTGTTTGTTTTTAGCCACTGTTGTGTTTATTTTATTTTGCCAACTTGCATGATTATGTTTGCATTTTTTGTTGATTAATGTTTCATCAGATTTGTGACAGATTAAATGAATAATATCCTTGAAACATCGTGTACTCCTAGATTCAGAATAGTACCATAACAGTACTTCCTTGCATGTTTTATTGCATGTTGTGTGAAGATAGATTGTCACAGAGTGCAGAGAAGTAATAGTTCTTTGACAGTAAATCATAAACTTAAAGACTGGTTATAATATGATGACAGTAAAACAGCAATTTTATTTTATTTTTGTCATTATCTTGAAGATTGAGTGTGAGAAGGTAATCATAAAGATATCCATACCTATATCTACTACCTGTATTTTAAGGATAAGAACAAATTAAAAAGACAAGAATTTTTCTATAAATATCATAAGGTAAGTTACAACTGTATCATGTGAGAGCTTTGTATGTAATGGAGGTGAAATAATTGTTGAATTGGAAAGTATGTATGGAAAGATGGAAAAGTTGTTTTGTCACTAATGAATAAACAAAGGGTCTTGTTTCTATTGTCTCTACAATCTTTGAAACTCTCCCTAACTCTCAAATTTTGTCAAACTCTTAGAATTCCATTCTTCTCTTTCTAACCACCAATATTGATTTTGCAGGCACTGTCTACTGATGATCTTTCCTATGTGACTTTCCCTCTGGTCCTTTTACCTCCAGAATTTTCGTGAAACTGTTGTTGGCCTTTGACACTTCCAAAGCTTCCTTCTTTTGTTTTTTCTGCTTCTCTTTGTTCCTTAATGCATAGTTTCCTCATGAGCCATTCCATTACAATAGTTGTCGATGGGACAACTTCTTCACTTATCCTGTCAACAATGGTGACCCGCAGGTTTTCTTCTATTGCTAGCATTCTTTCCTCTCTTCATAGACTATCTCGCCTCAACTACTGGTACCAACCCTATTGGCTGTATGCTGATGATTCCACTCTACACATTTCAGCTCACTCCCCTCCCCTTCTTTCTTTTTCTGATGCTCATTCTTTTTCTCATACTGAACATATATCCTCTCTCAGTTTGGATCTGTGCAGTATCTTTGAATGGAGCAGTAATCTAGTTGAATTACATAGTGCAAAAATGTAGTTTCTCCTTGGATCTCTTTCTCAGGGTCACTCATCTCTTTCTGTTCAGTCTCAAAGCAATGCAATTCAACCCATTAATAACAAACATTTTGATCATAAACATTTCCATTTTATCCTGGAAACCCCTCCATGTATGTTGTTGTTACTATGATGTCAAGATGTTGTTATGTGATGGTGATGGTCTCTGCATATAAGAGGACCTTCATGTTGTGGTTTGCTAGTAATTCTAAACCATTGCTAATGGTAAGGGTGGAGCAAGTCTTCCTTTGGAAAACACAGCAGTCAGAAATAGTAAAAAGGATAAAATATTAATTATCATAAATATGGCAGAAACAGTATTATTGTTACTGATTTTAATACAAGTAATACAGGAGTTAGGGACAATTCATTATGAAGTGGCTCTGTTTCTTTGCACATAACTCTGCCAAACAGCATTGCAAAGAGATTAGATAAAGTATCAGTTCATCCTCTTTTGATATAGTTTGTAATATTAGTCAGAATGTTTGATTTAGTTGGTCTTGCAAGAGTGTAGACATTTTTTACAAACCTACAAAAAGACTTTCCCCATTTCACATATTTTAGTGTTTGATGTTGATAATGTAATTTTTCATCAATTTTGACATGTGCTAAGTTATGATATATTTGAAGTGCAAAGAGAGGATGTCGAGGTATAGGAAGTGATACCAATAGAGCTAGCATAAAAGATATACTGACAGATCATGGACAATGACCTGCTTTAGAAATGATGTTGTAATTCAGAATTTTGGTGCAGACAGATACGTATATACAGACATTTTTAAGAGCTAAGTGCAGATTTTTTCAGATTGAACTGTAGTAATAATATGTGAAAGTATTAGCAAAACTGGAACTGCTTTGCTATTGCTATGCTCAATGTGAAATTTCTTATATAGTGAGAGTTCATGTTAAAATTCCCAAACTGTACGTATATACCCATTCTCCTTTTTGACGGGAGTATTTTAAGACCAAACCACTTTTGGTTTTTCTTTCGTTCATAATTTTACATATGACTTGTACCTTTAAGTAGTATCAAGCATTTTCCCGTGAAAATTCCTTTCACTTTAGTCTCATTAAAGAAAGGTTCATTTTATCACTGCCATTTTGATTGCTTATTGGCAGTAAGTAGACTGAAACCTTTAATGTGTTACAATTTACTTCTGTTGTTGGTGAAGTCATATAGTTTCTTCAGAATGTAAAAATGTCATACAAATTGCAAATGATCTTACTTTAGTAGAATATCATTAGAACGTACAGTGTTAGTGGAACAAAGACTGTTAATATCTTCCTTGAATGGAGTTTCCTGTATCACTGTCTTATAGTATGTAGGGGTTGTGATGACTAAAGTGATAGTGTATTATTGCCGGGTGCAGCTGGGTGCGCGCTACCTCAGCTTGGTGGTGAGGAAGGTGTGGACGTCTCCAGTGACTCTGCAGTGTCCTCCCTTAGTCCTGATGAACCGTGGGGCACAGTCGACCACACTACACAATCCTCAGGTACACCTACACGTGCACAGATGCTCACATGGCATTTTGATATCACAAAAGAATTTACAAATTAACATTTTGCAGTGTTGTAAAAAGCTGTATTTAAAAGAGTTATTAAGTGATTTTTTTTTTTTACTGTGCTGTACTCAGAAAATTGAGGAAGTTAATTAAGAAGAATCTTTTCAGTTGGTTCAAGGGTATAAACATAATTAAGGATTTCAGGTGTACATGCTATGAAAAGACTAAACATGTCATGCAAGTTGGCTTAGATAAGGATTTCACTTATAATCTCTTTCCTTGACTTATTCTTGTCTGCTTAAAGTACCTTTCTTTGATAACTTAACCTTTTTACCAGTTTTATCAATCAAGTTGTGTTGGTTTATATAGCTCTGGGAAATACTGCATGTAATCATGTGTTCTAATCTTAGTACTTGAAACCCAGATGCCTATTCAGAATGCAATGTGATAGAATGTATTAGCAATTTTATGAGTAGACTGATTGTTAGTTTTTTTGTTTTTTTTGGATTGTATCATATGGTCATTATTATGGATCACAGATAGTAGCAGTCGAAACCAAAGTGGGGATTATAATGCAGGAAGTTACCGATATGGCCCTGAAGACCCTCACAGGATGCCCCCTCTACCATTAAAGAAACAACATATGTTTGGCAGAGGTAAGAGAGATGGTCTTGACAATTTATAGGACAATTATCCTAAAGATATTGCTGGTTTTGTATACTGATGTCTAAGTAAGATAAAGTAAATGTTTTATGTTTACAAGCCAGACATAGACTGATAACATAAAAAGAGTGATGAGTGACCGTGTAGAGGCTGTGTGTACGTGATCCCAGCAGTGAATTGGGATTGAAATAATGATATGAATATATTTTTTTCCCCTCATGTTAGTGAGGTAGCACCAGGATTAGACAAAGAAATGTCCTCATTTGCTCACATCTACACCTAGCTGTCATGTCATGCACTGAAACTGCAACCTCTATCCATATGTGGGTACCACAGACCTTTTCATGGTTTACCCAACCTCCTTACACACCCTGATTCAGCCCATTAAATAGCATGTTTTCCCTTATATACCTTGTCATTCTAATTCACTGTCCTTCACACACCTGCACCCTCCTGGATGTTCAAACCTCAGACACTCAGAGCATATTTCACTTAGTTTCTTCCATCTCCTTTGAATTTTCTCCCTTTTTCTTGTTCCCTCCACTTCCAACATATCCTCTTAGCCATTCTCATTTATCCTCTCGATTTGTCCATACCATTTTAGCACACCCTCTTCAGCTTTCTAATAAATCCTCCTCTTACTGTCACATCTCTGTGTTACCATATTATTTCTTATTCAGTCAACCCTCCTTCCACTACATATTGCCCTCAAACATTTCATTTCTAACACATCCACTCTCTTCTCCACATTTCTATCTAAGATCCATGCTTTTCATCCATAAAACTCTGATAGACGACTTTACCATCCACACACTCCTCAGTATGTCCAAGACCTTAGTCCCCTCGTCCACCTTATGACTTCTACTTCCATGATTCCGTACACTGTCACTTACACTCCCAAGTGTCTAAAACTTCATGCTTCCTACAGATTCCATCCATTCAGAATCACTTTCCAACCAACATGTCACTCCCCATAATTGAACTTGATAACTATTCTTTTATTTTAAATCTTAACTCAAATTCTCTACCAAACTCAGGTTAGTTAGGATGTGAGTTTGAAGGAAGAAAACTTGGTGGAAGTAAAGTGATTCAGATATCTGGTAATAGTCTTGACAATAAATGGAACTATGAAATCTAGGGTGAGTCATAAGTTGGGTGAGAGGGCAAAGGTCCTGGGAGCATTGACGAAAGTGTGGTAAAAGAGATCACTCTCTGAGAGGGCTAATAAGGGTTCAATTGAAAGTATAGTATCCTTCATGGTCTTCTATGGATGCAAGGCATAGGGTATAGATGAGAATGCATGGAAGAAGGAGAATGTGATGGAAAGGAAATGTTTTAGGAAAACATGTGATGTCATGAGGGTTCATCAAGTAAGAAATGAAAGGATAGGAGTGCACATAGACACAGACATAACATCACAACACTTTATGACCTGTGGTCCCAGCCAGTACACATGGCCAGCTTTCTGAGTGTCTGAGTTTGGAAGACTCTGTGAAACAGTGAAATTTAAAAAAAAAATTGTGAACAAAAGCAAGGGTATTAGGTGTAGCAGTGCAAAGGGACAGGCTTGTTGGGATTGTGACCATGAGTGGAAGAAATTTGGAGGAAGTCAGGTATTTTAGATACCTGCGTGTGGACATGGCAGGGTGGGTGAAGGGGTTAAGGCTAAGGGGGCATTGAGGAATGTGTGGTAGGAGAGGTCATAATCTGGTAAGGCAAAAATGGGTATGTTTGAAAGTATTGTTGTCCCAACAATGTTGTATTGATGTGAAGCTTGGGCTGTAAGTGAGAGGACAATATGTCATGTGAGATGGTTAGATGAAATAGTAAAAGGAGTAAGAAAAGATGTGATAGTAAGAGGAGTGGGATTAAGAGGGCTGAAGAGGGTGTGCTGAAATCATTTAAACATCTAGAGAGAGTGAGTGAGGAGAGGTTGGCAAAGAAGATATATCTGTCAGAAGTGAAGGGGACAAGGAGAAAGGGGAGACCAGATTGGAGATGGAAGGATGAAGTCAAAAAGACTTTGAGTGCTTCCGGCCAGAACATGGAGGAGGGTGAGGGGCATGTAAGGAATAAAGTGAATTGGAATGATATAGTATACCAGGGTCGACATTCTGTCAATGGACTGAACCATAGCATGTGAAGCATCCGGGATAAACCATGGAAAGGTCTTTGGGGCCTGGATGTGGATAGTGAGTTTTGGTCTCAGTACATTACACATGACAGCTAGAGACTGAGTGTGAATGAATGTGGCCTTTTTTGTCTTTTTTCATGGCATTATCTCACTGACACGGGGTGGCGATGCTGTCTCCTGTGGAGCAGGATGGCGCCAGGAATGGATGAAGGCAAGCGAGTATGAATAGATACATGTTTATATATGAATATGGCTGTGGATTTGGAAAGGGAGCTGTGGTTTCGGTGCATTATACATAACAGCTAGAGACTGAGTGTGAACGAATGTGGCTTTTGTTGTCTTTTCCTAGTGCTACCTCGCGCACGTGTGGGGAGAGGGGGGGGTGTCATTTCATGTGTGGCGAAATGGTGATGGGAATGAATAAAGGCAGCAGGTATGAATTATGTACATTTGCATATATGTATATGTCTGTGTATGTATATATACTTCCCACGTATTCCCTGCGTGTCGTAGAAGGCGACTAAAAGGGAAGGGAGCGGGGGGCTGGAAATCCT
>JAUTXX010103991.1:0-16541 GCA_032273605.1 Panulirus laevicauda
TTATGATTATCACACATAGAGATACTGTTTTGGAAGACAATGGGCATAGGTGCCTATTAGCTACACTGAGAATAGTCTGTATTACTGCTTAAAGAGCCAGTTTACTTGATGTATTTTCCTTAACTGTGGGTCAGACATGCAATGTAACTGCATGATGGGGTTGTTCCCTGAGATTAACCGTGCTTGGCTGACGATAGACAGTGATATATATGTATGGGTGTATGAAGATGGGTAAGTCATTGATGATTAGCTTCTAGTTTTTTATGATTTATGTATTGAGGTAGTGCTGGGAACAGATGAAGAATGGCCTCATTTGCTGCATCCAATTTCTAGCTGTCATGTATATTGTAACACAACCAGACCCCCCCCCCCCTATCCGTAGCCAAGCCTCCAGACCTATGATAGCATGTCACCCCCAGTGCATCACAATACTTCAGTTTGATCTTTCCTCTATATGTCTCTCACTCCACTGCATTTTCAGGCTCCAGTAACTATAAGCCTCCCTATCTCCATCCTTCCATCTTATTCTCGGTCTTCTCCCCCCTGCTCTCTACACCTCTGATATACGTATATAGTCTAAGTCCTTTCTATTTAAGTACACCCTTTCTAGCACTATTCTCGTACACTATTATTTCTTACATGACCATTCCTCCCCATACTACATTTTTTTCAAGTATTTGATTTTCAACAGATCCACAAATTATTTGTGTTTTGGGCCTATGTCTCCCACCCATACAGCTGTGACTGTTATATCATCAGACATACTTTACCCATCTTTACCCCCACACAGGCCCTTTCCACTCTCCTCTCAGTGCACCCAGGACCTTTGTTGCCTGATCCACCTTATGGTTTACTTCAGCTTCCAGAGTTTTGTCCACTTGCAGGTATCTAAAACATTTCCCTGCCTGTAGGTTCTCCTTTGAGGCTCACTCAAACCAACCATTTTTCCCTGTAACCCTCATAACTGTATTCTTGTTCACATTTATTTTCTGTATCCTCATTTCACACACTGTAAAACTCAAACACCAAACTGCAGTTTCTCAACTGAGTCTGCCACCAGAGGCATGTTATCTGCAGGTAGGAACCGATTTACCTCTTAGACTTTCCAGCCTCAACAATGTAAACCTGCCCTCCCTCCAAGATGCATTTATTTACCTCTCTCACCTCTCCATCCATAAACAGATTAAACAGCCATGGTGACATAGCATACCCTTGCTGCCTACCCACCTTTACCTGGAACCACTCACCCTTCTACCTTCCTTCACACACACTCACACACCTTACGTCCTCAAGGATATCTTTTCACTGCTTCCTGTAGCTTTCCTCCCACACCTTATATTTATAGAGCCTTCTAAGAGGCATCTTTATCAACCTTATCATATGGTGTCTTCAGATCCATAAATGCTACATGCAAATCCATCTCCTTCTCTAAGTATTTCTTGCACAAATTCTTCAAAGCAAACATGTTGCCCACTCTTAATCTTTAATGTTATTAGTTTTGAATTACCATTATTGGAAGCTTCTAATCAAATATTCAAAATTGACTTTTCAGGAGTGATTTAGCATATTTTGATGGCCTTCATGAGACAATTTTAAGTGTAGGGCTGGTAAAACCAAAAGCTGGAGTGTTCAAGCCACGTATACAACACCTCCTTTGCCTTACAACGACATCTGAAATAGTCTTGCTAGGGGTGTCTTTTTCACAGTCCACTGATGGTAAGAACCTGTTTCAGCTGTTAATATAGAATATTCAAATCTCTAATTTACTTTGTGTTGATATTTATGATAACACTACTATAATTTACTCCCTGTAATAATCATGATTTTATACTAGCTTAGAGGCATCATAAATTTTGATTTGTAGAATGAGAATACACCTGTAGCATTTTATTTGCAGTTGAAGGAAACTCTGGAATGCACCTTCTGCCAGAACCCTTGTTCTCAGTACCTACTGATGGCTCGTACATCCTCACCATCCGAGGTACTAATGACGGCCGAATCTTCATGGGAGCCAAAGATGGTTGCTTGTATGAATTAGTTTATCAGGTATTGTGATAATGTGGAAGCTTGCTTGTTGTCATGAAAATAAGTTTATTAGTAATATTATATGTTGGCTGAATGTTTATGGAAAGGCACTTATGGCTGCTTATATGAATTGGTTTAATTCTCGTGGCTGTGAGAACAGTGGTTAGTTAATTTTGGAAATATAGGGTTTCATGAGAAGTAATTATGTCATCTGCATTTTACAGATTGGATGATTTAGACCATTATATGTAAGAGCACATGATTAGTGACATGAGAACCTTATTTTGTCAATGGCTGGAGCCTTCAGTTTAAATTTATTTTATTACACATGCATATACTGTACATCCATTGGTTGCCACAGTTGTGTATATTCATGTAATTTTACTGATGCCCATCAGGCACATTATCTGTCATCTCTTAGAACAATCCTGTCTGCTCCATTATAATAGAAAATCTTCCCATACTCCTGTGTTTTGCTTATACTGAAAGTTAGCTATATTTTTCTCTTATGTGGCCAGGGTTACAAAACTTTACAATGTAGGATTCTTATCCTTGTTCATATGGTATGAGATTTAGATATAGTTGAATAGTTAATTGGTAACCGGTAGTTGCCTATTGTTAAACCCTTCTAATGGCCTGCTATGATAATTGCAGGCTGAGGATGGATGGTTCAGCCGCAAATGTCAGAAAGTGAACCACTCAAGATCAGCAATCTCGTACCTTCTTCCCTTCTTAGCATTTTCTGAGGACGACCCAATTAATCAGGTTAGTGATTATTTTCCTTGTACAATTGCTTCTGTCATAGCACAGTGGCCTCATTTGGATGCCATTGATACCAGATTGATTTGAATCATTTGTGAAACAATATGGAAGGTGAAAGGAAATATATAGCTGCCATCATTACCGAAAGAATGATAAGGAACAATGATTTTGTAATTTCTCTCACATGCACGTTGTTAATGAGGATACCTCCCATGCTGACCTCTCTTTATGTAATGTCACTGAAATAAATGTCTATGTCAGGATTTATTTCTTTACATTTCTATAGGTATTCTCTTCTTTTTCCTTTACCATTTGATACAGATGATAAGTGTTCTTCTTAACATAGGTAATCCAACAGTCTACATACCTTCATTGGGGTCACTAGTTATGCAAAACATGCATGTCATTGACTGTCCATCCATGATGTTGATTGTAGGGGTACTGATAAGAAAAATTTTTACCCTCACCTTCCTGGTAACTAAGGAGACCTCTGTGTTGCTAATGGTACAGTAAGTCAGTCAGATATTTAAGCGGTTAGGAAAAGTTAACAAGCCAGTTGGTAAGCCGCCATTCCTTAGAGAACATCAATTGATGTAGGCTTCCATTAAAGCGATGTTGGTGATCATGGTTTAATGGAATCATATATATTTGAATTATTGTATGGTTTGCTGAAGTGTAGTGCTGGGTTTCCTTGTTCCTTTATGGAGGGTTTTCAGAACATATACAGATTGCACTTAACCAGAGTTAAGCTAAAAAAGCACTTTTTTCTCTTATCAGGTGGAAGTGGATGATAGTCGACATATCCTTTATACGCTTAGTGATAAAGGCACCATTACAGTGTATGATCTAGATTCTGATGGCAAGAGCATGTCTCGTGTGGTGTCAGTTCCTCACAACAACATTATGAATGCTGCCTTGCAGGTTGCTAAGTAAGTTATCTCTTATTTTCTATGAAGGTAACATCTATTTATGTATATGTATGTGTTTGGCTTGTATCTGCAAACATAGAAAACTTGCACAATGAAATGGTAAAACTTAGTTTAATCTTGCTTCAGTATGCTTAGCACCCAGTTCTCTGCAGCAGCTTTGTGTCCCTCCCACCCAAACCACACTATGACTAATCTCCAGCCCCTAAGTAGAAAAAAAACTTATCACTGCTTCACACCTTAGCAGTGTTTGCTCGCTGGTCTCACCCTACCCCAGTAAACATGACCGAAATATCTGCAGGAACATTGCTTTTTTCGAACTCTGTTGAACATAAGAAAAGTGATTCTTTTTTTGGTGATTGTACATGGTGTATTTCTTTTAAACTCTAAACATGTTGCTCCTCAAAAGACATTGTGTGTACTTCAGTGATATTTGTAAGGAAGCCTCAGAATTAGGTTTAGGGATATGCAGTAACTCTGTATGTATCTTGCAGGACAGTTGACAAAGCCAACTTTAAGGGTGTGGTAAGCTTGTGTCCAATAAGCACCAGTGAGTCTACACACATACATCTGGTGGTTGTGACAGGTGAGTTAGGAATAATGATTTACCTGTATTTTCATTGAAGATATTTGAACTATATATTCTGTAACAAAAAGTTTTACAAAATCTTTTTCATGCCAATTTCTGATATATTTTTATGCAAATAATTTTGTGTTGAAACTTTTTCCTTCATCTTTTTACCCCCTAGGCACGGGCGTACGACTTTACTATACAACATTACCACTCAATGGTGGATTAAACCACCGACCCTCCCAGTTGACTTTACTTCATGTGCGTCTACCTCCTGGCTTTGCTGCTAATGCCACTGTGTACAGACCTACAAAAGTTCATAAAGCTCTCTATTCTTTTGGTATGTTCCTAATGTGGGGCTGATACTTTGATATTAAGGGAATAGACGTGATAAGGTAGACCAGTGTTGTTATTTATTTAGGCACAAAAATTAATTTTGAAACCAAAGGAGAGATATTTTGGATACATAGAGTAAGAAAAAAGGGACACTTAAATGAGAATGATATTAGATGATATGGGGGGAATATATTTTGCCATCTAACTCTTGTGTTTTAGAAAGAAATTGCATTTTGGCTCATGTTCCCTTCCTATACACACACACACATATTTATTTTACTTGAATCTACTGTTGTGTCTGTGTGATATTGCTTACAATTGTAGTGGAGAATATTTGTTTAATAGTTAGAATTCATATGGATTCATGATATACTGAGTTAGGCCATAGACATTGCATCGTAAAGAGTAGGTGTATGTGAGCTTAAGCCTGCTCAGAAATCTGACTTGTATTAGAAATGGGCATTGAACTGTCATGTATCAATTTGTTTGTGAAATCTTGTATGTCTTATTCATATTTTTGTTTTTGCATGTAATTACGTATTTATATTGTACAGGGAGGAAGTTTTACACTTGTGAGGTCCCATCTCTGGAACATTGTTTACAATCATACAACTATATGAATTTATGTGTGCTTTCTATATTAACCACATATATGGATGTATGCGTACGTAGATACATCTACGTAATCTGTCCAGAGGGACACATGATAAGTAGTGAGGAATAGGAAAGACTAAGGGAATGGATGAATAGTGATACGTGGATAGATACTTATTTTGCAGCGGGTTCCCATTTATACAAGCCATGAGTGAATTAAGGATAAAGATACTTATTTTACAGCAGGTTCCCATTTATACAAGCCATGAGTGAAATAAGGATAAAGATACTTATTTTATAGCAGGTTCCCATTGATACAAGCTGTGAGTAAAATAGGATAAAGTTAGATAACTGAATTATGAAAAAGAGCAAATGAAGTGATGATTGCTTACATGAGAATAAGTACTTTGTTACAGTAGTGTAGGTTTTATAATCAAGGAGGATATGATAGGAACCTATCTCCTAGTTACTCTGTGAAACTTTAGGTACCTGTGTATAAAATGATGAGATATTTTTCTTATACAGGTACTGGTGTTTTGTGTTCCAATGAAAGCAACGAGGCAGACACGGTTTGGACGATGAGTAGTGATCAGTATCCTTATCACCCAACTCTGGCTGAGTCCCAGAGTACACATCCTGTTGATGGATATGTGTGGGCCTTGGCGGATGTGACACAAGAGCTTTGGTGCTCTGCTCTTATTCCACCAACAGTTCAGGTTTGTGGTCACTCAAGCAGTATTTTAACAGAGTAATGTACAGGATTCATGTTTCATTACTGTGGATCCCAAGGTAGGACTGTCGGATGCACATGCTCAAGGAGCGTAAACCAGTTCATTAGAGAAAAAGGGTGAAGGATTTATACATACATAGTATGATAGTTTTTATCTCTGTTATACAACTTCTAAGAGTAGTGATATGTTTTACAATAACTGAACATTTTAAATTGTTATAAGAATATGTAAATTAAATAACAATTGTATGCTCACAATATTTTCATATTTGCAGGGTACCCGACCTCCACTTTTGGTCACCCAGCATCAGCATGCACCCAGACGATTGGTGTTGCTTTCTGCCAATGGGGCACATATCCTCACTTTTCAGCGACCTGTTGACCAACTAAGGCAGCTCCTAGAGGAATCAAGTGGGGCTGAGTCAGCTATGGTCAAGGATTTCTTCACTGCTATGACACCGGTCCAAGCATGTGCTACTGCATTAATTATTGCAACAGATCCTAACACTCAAAACACACAGGTGAGATCATTTTTAAGAAATATTTCTGTCCGCAAACTGTGGCTTGAATGAAATGGGATTTCCCCTTCCATATTATTAGTATTAGTGTTTGTCACCTTAAGCCAGATAGTTAGCCAAGGCTATTTTGATCTCTAGGACTTTCATGGTTTAGGTTAGCAGAATTATTGCTCATATGAAGGATGCAGTATTTTCTATTGCATCTATAAAGAATATTAGGCTTGAACATATGCTGGATTTTTTAAAAGGTTAACAAATGAATGTAGGAATTGCAATAATTGCTGAGGGATATTGTATGAATTGTGTTGATTTGGTTAATGTGCCCTTGGAAAGAAGTGATATTAGAATGTTTTAAATTGGGTTTATGTAGGAGTGATCGTAGAGGTATCCAAATATGAGCTGAAAGGATAGAGCAACATTCTCTGTCGATAAGAAAAAAATTTATGAAATCTCTGATTAGGCAGTGCTTGGATTTCTTCCTTAAACAGATAGTCTTTGATATAAAGGAATTCTGCAGAATATTGAAATATTGGAGTTGCTATTATGGGTATGCATATAGAGTTCTCGGCAACAGTCAGTTCATTCTAATGTGGCCTTTTTTTCCCTCAGGTTGCTGAATGGGCGACACGTGCTTTGTTCTTATATGGTGCCAATATCCCTCCGATTGCACCAACCACATTCGCTCCACAGACTCCAACTAATTATAGTGAGTCAAGAAGGATTTCTGTATTGCAAAACTGTCTTAATATGATGAAAGCTTTGGAATGGAATATTAATTGCATAAACCTTCAGACATTTACCAGGCAAAGGAAATTACTTAGTCCGGTCTTTATCTCTTCTTCCCACACTTGACACGTCAGCATTTTGATGGTACAGATAGTGCCTTCCAGAAAACATAGGCTTGTGTTTCAATGACTTATTACATTTGTTTATCTATATGTATATCTGGTGCCTGTTCCCTCCTGGAACTCCCTCAAGGGGGTGGCCACAGTATTAATCTCCACAACTAATGAACTCTTGTGCTGCTTCTTAGCCTTTACTGCCACACCGTTAACAGCCCATTGGCAGAAGGCAACTTTAGTTTAGTGTTTGCAGAGGTTCCTACCTAATATTACTTCTTACTGCTCCTGGCCAATGTTACAACCTACTTCCTCTAACTAATCTATATCTTTTCTTCTTCGTACATATTCGCCATTACCCGTGTTAGCAAGGTAGCGTTAAGAACAAAGGACTGAGCCTTAGAGGGAGGATCCTCACTTGGCCTAAAATTTCTAACTAATGCTCCTGCCTAAATGTTCAAGAAAAATTGAGGGAGTAGAGGGTATGACCTCGCTAACGCGGGAGACAGTGACAAAGTATGATAAAATAAAAAGAAAGGAAGATATGACCTACTATTAGAAGTAGGAAGACCTTGTACTTCACAGCTTCTAAAGGTGTGTTACGGGGACAGGATTTTACCATGTCTTAATCTTATATATCTACATGATAACTGTTCATGGCAACAAATTGAAGGAATATTGGAAAATATGATGGACCTAAAAGCCTTTCAACAAGGAATAAAGTAATGAAATCTCCAAGAGTACTGTGGAATATTTCAAAAAGATGTCATGGAAAAGTGAGTAAGAAAGAAGGAAAGACAATTAAATGAAGTACGTAGAGAAATGAGAAACAAGTGTGGAATAGACACAGAAATAAAAACAAGCAAACAAGATAGTTAGTGAAGAAATAAGTGCCAGATGAATGCAGGATTGACAGTTGTTAAGTGTGTGGTAGCAGAGAGAGCTTTGACGTGAGCTTAATGCTATGTTGTGCCATGCACTACCCTTGAATATTGGCAAAATTTCATAGGTAGCTTCTGTTTCTTTCTCTCATTACTAATATTACTAAGCACAGTTAGTGCAACATTGTGAATGATCCGAGATATTCAATTTCAGTGGGATTTACTTGTTTCTGATATGTCTTCCTTTGCTTTCAGATTTCAACCCACCAACAGTGTCAACCCCAGTGCCTGGTACCCAGAATGTGAACGCTACCATCGGCCAAGATGCGCAGTTTTCACCACTGCACAACGCTCTGTATCTCTACTTGGCAAGAATCTTGAGACCAGCGTGGTCTACACCATTTGCTAAAGAAACCCTAAGTGAAGGGAAGGCTGTGGTAAGTCTTCTCCTTTTAGTGACCGGAGGCTTATGAGAAGACTGTGGGAATTCTCTGGCAATTTTGTTGTAGATATATTTGAATGTATTTCTTGTTTATTAGGGGAGAATTAATTCAATGACTTTATTGTTGTGGTCACCCAAAGTAATTAACCATTGCAGAATTTCAGCATTCGATCTTTTTGCCATTGATGCGTCTGATGAACTACACTTTTCTCCTCACATCTGCGTGTCTCTTTACATGTACTCCAGCTTTTATGTTCTTTATGTTTATAAAGTTGAGGCAACTCTGATTCTTTTAATTTTTTTTTATTAGCTCAAGCAGATAGTGTTAGATTCTCATACATGTTATCGAAACCAGTTTGTAGAATTTTTCAAGTAAATTTTGAGCCTTGTTGTATAGCATTTGAAGATATGGAGACAGCAAAACAATTGATTGGAAAAATTCTGTATTTGCCACTCACAGGGTGAAGGAAAAATAATGCGTAATGTTAATAGATAAAAGCAAACCATGTTTTTAGTGGTGTTATTTTTAGTTTGGTAATCCAGTTATTGACGTGCATCATGTACTTGATAAAACAGTGATTGAGACTTTACCTTTGCATCATTTTGTTGTATTTGGCAAGTGCATGGGATATATTTTACCTTTGCATCATTTTGTCTTATTTGGCAAGTAAATTATATTTGATTTGAATGTTGGATATGTATTACTTGAGCTAGCTGTAGACACTTAAGGATCTCTGATTAATTTCCTTATTCTCTCTCTCTCTCTCTCTGGTGTGGAGCACACTGGTCTCGCACCTTACATTACTCAAGCAATGTGGAAGGCATTTTCCACCCATCTGCAGATTAAATGATTTTGTCATCCTGTGTTCCCTTTAGTTGTTATGTTTTATGTCTGTATTTTCTCTAGACATCTTAGAAATAGAATTCATATAAGTTTTTCATGTGATGATTATACAGTGTTAGGGTATAGGTGTGTGGGATTGATTTGATACAGCGGTTTGCGTAAGATCTTGCCTAACTTTAATTTTCATAAACTGAATTCAGTTCTCTAATCTGGAGATGTTGCTGTAACTATTTATACTGTTCATCTCCCAAAAAATTGAAGTTCCTAGCAGGTAAAGACAGATTGGACTTAGTATGTGTGACCAGGAATCTCATGTCTATACACAAGAATCTCTCTTTCTGTCCCTCCTTTTTTATATAACCAATTTTCATTGGTGTTTGTTTAACAGCTTGTGAGTGCCATGACAGCTGAGGAGGTTGGTTTTCTTGCCAGTCATGTGGAGTTGTTAGCAAAGTTTCTCATCACAAATCAAGGTGGCACTGCACCTTTCCAGCCTTTGTCTACGTGAGTATTTATGTATATATAAATGAAAGAAAGAATGTGTACACTCTTATTACCACCACACATATCTTTCTTACATCATTTTCTTAGCAAATCAACCCTCCTCTTACCACATGTTGTTCGTAAGCATTTCATTTCCAACATGTCCACTCTCTTCCATGTTTTTTGATATATGACTCTGGCCTCGCATACACTTTGTCAGGACTGCTGTACCATTGAACATATTGATCTTTACTCCAAGTGCACATTCCATAATGCACTCAGTACCTTAGCTCCCCTCACTGATCTTATGGCTTATTGCAGCTCCCATGGCTCCATCCACTACCATGTCCACTCCAAGGTTTGTAAAACAGTCCACTTCTACCAGGTCCTCTCCATGCACTCACACTGCAACCGATCTGTCTCTCATCCCCTGCTAAACTTAATAACCTTACTTTTATACACACTAACTCTCAACTTTCTCCTCGCACACTTTCTCACCAACCTAGACTGCAGTTTCTCTCATAATAACCTTTATTTTATACACTTTAATTCTCAGTTTTCTCCTTTCACACACACTCAACTCACGACACTAGCCACTCACGTTCTAATCTGCCACCAGAGCCATGTCATCAGCAAATAGCAGCTGGCTTGCTTTCCTGACTCCTCCCATCTCAACAAATTTCAGATCAACTGCTCTCTTTCCGAGACCTATGCATTTACCTCCCTCATTTTACGTCAGTTAACGGATCAAACAGCCATAGTGACAATACATGCCCATTTCACAAACCCACCTTCCCCTGGAACCACTCACCCTCCTCACATTCTACTCATACGTATGCCTTATTATGTATATGTATATTTACATATTTTATCAACGGTTCTCTTCCTTGTCCACATAATGAATTTATGATACGCATGTTGCCAGACTTGAATGCACCCGACTTCTATTAAGGTAGCCACTTGTTTACCAAATGGCGTCCCAGCTATGTCTCTTTGTTGTATATCAACTGATTGATATATTTCTTTCTTGTATCTCCCTTGATGATGTGATTATTACACGAAAGTGCTTTTGGGAACTTAGAGTTTTTCATTTCACTGTGAATGCAAAGGAATGTACTTGATCATGCGCTCATTTGTGATATTTTCATCTGGTCTTGATGCTACCTTGCTAATGCAGGAAATGGCAAATATGTATGAAAAAAGATATTCATATGAATATGTTCATTTCATACTTGATTGCTGTTTCCTGTAATAGTGAGGCAGTGCCAGGAACAGATGAAGAAAGACCACATTTGCTCACATCCAGTCTCTACCTGTCATGTAAAACACACACATTCACATACATATATTTATGCACAGTGAAACAAAATTGCTCCCAGTACAGTTTCACTTCACTGTGCTGTTCTTTGTAGCAATTCCAGACCCATCCCATCCAAACCTCTTCATAACCAGTCGCCCTCTCCCCCGTAGAAATATAATGCTTACCACAACTTTACAGTTCAGCAGCTTCTACCTGCAGAACATCTCCTCCCTACTGACACATTATCTAAACATATACACACTGCACTTACGACATTCCTCAAGCATGTACAGATCTCGATTTCTCATCAAATTAGCAGCATTTATGCCACTCAACTCCTGCATTACAAACACCTATATGGCGTATTACAAGATCCTTTCTGGGATTATATTTTTTCTTTGTCCACCATGGTTTATTTATTCAAGTTGATAAGTTTGCATTAAATTGTGATTTTGCCAGAACCTTAATTTTTCTTCCATTATAAAAAAGGCCTTCCTGTTTTCTCTTCATCATTCATAGATCAAGCACAGGTGTCAATGTGACAAGGTTCACTGGAGATGGATCAGAGCGTGCATCACTGTTGGCCCTAAGATCACTGTTAGACCAAGTTCTAGAGGTACTTCGCCTTCTGACAGTCCTTACCACTCACAGCTTCACCACCATTACTTCAGCCATACAGAAGGTAAGTTCATGAAATTGTTTCCAAAGTAATGGTGCAAGTTTAGAGTAAATATTGTGTCGATTTGTTTTGCGTTATAAACCAGTGAAGTATTGTTAATACAGTAGCGAAGCAACAGTTGTGAAAGCTGTTTTCCTGCTCTCAATATTGCTACAGCAATGCTGGTTATATCTGTTCTGTCCCTCACAGACTTGAGGAAGTGTTCTTTTTCATTATATTTAAGCTATTGGGTTAGTCTTACCAACTTCTTGTTATATCCACTGTATGCATATCCTACTCGTTGTTTACTTCTTCTTATACATTTGTTTTGTTCTCTCTCACTATGAACCTTTAGATATAAACATGCTAAAGTCCAACAAACTTACGGTCCTCTTGTCTCTGGCACCATGTGATGCTGAGAATCTCTTGTTTTTTGCGTGTCTACCCTGCAGTAGCAGTACAGGCCCATCCCGTGACCTGTCACCTTTGATAGACCTAAGTTTTATACCGTTATTTCTCTTGAATTTGAGGTCTATCTATTATTGTCTCCTCTGTTGAACATCATCTTATTTGCATCTTTTTTGATTTATTATTTATTTTGAGACCCAGCTATCTGCTGATGTTCCATGTAACCCCTTTCACATTTGCAAATATTATCTTTGCTCAAAATTCCATTTCAAAGGAGGGGTATTTGCTTACTGTAGTATCAGTGTGCCTGTTGTATACCTCGAGGACCTTGAATCGCTTAGCTTTGAAGTCACCTGGCTTAAGATTTGTCTCTTTATTACCAACATTTTTCTTTGTTTTGCTTATGGCTTTCCTAACTTTATAGATTTCATAACTCTCTTTGACTTTCGTTCTTCCAGTTATGAAGTCATTACATCCTTTTTTCCTCAAGCTGAGCTGCCTTTCCTATTCTTATGTTATTGTCTTTGCTGAGTTTGTAGAAGAGGTTATTGTTGCAAGATTATAAGCATACACATTGTTAGCTTCTAAGACATCCTATACTTCTAGCCCAAGCTTCCTCCATATCTATTCTAAAGCCTTTCGGGAGAGGAACTTGGCACACTGATTTTATGTTTCATGTTGATTTTCATTGTGTGCTTGTATTAAATGAAGCAGATATGGACTTAGTCCGATTCTTAGGCTTACAGCCACTTTTCTCTACTTCAAAATATGTTATTCCAAATCCATTCAGCTAAAGTTTCGCCTTCATTCCTCGCCTTATCAGTCACCAAACTATCTCTACAATGGCTTTATTGCTCTGCAGGTGAATTATTGTACTTGCCTCTAAACCTTTAATGTCAAAAGCTACACCACACCCACCATCTCCACTCAATTGATCTAAGTATTCTTACCATTTCTGAGTGACTCCATCCTTTTTTACATAAGGTGCATATGAATGAAAATAAAGAAAAGTAATGTTATGCTTTACATGGTAATTTTATTCACAGGAAGTGCGTGAGCAGCTGCGAGGGATGACACTTCGTGATTTGGTTTTAACTGGTCGTGAAGTATGTCGCAGCCTTATCATGGCACTGTTAGACAGGTAAGGGAATGAATTGATGTTTGGTTGCTTTCTCATATTTTATTTTAAGCGCAATAATATTTTGTAGTGAGAGGTATGTTAAAATTTTTGCAGGAAAAATTAATAGTTGGCCTTTTTAATGGAAGAGGTAACAATTGATTACAGATAGGGCTCAGTAAATGATATAAGGAAACTGCATAAGAGGTTACATTTGTGCTGTGCATAAGATACCAATTAAATTCTTTTGCTTTGAATTGCAGTTTACTGTACTTTTTGAATTAGGAAAGTGATACGCGCTTGCTCTCACGTCGCTGGTCAACACCTCACTTCTCTTGTGGTCAACACATTCATAAGTTATGCAGTTGCTAAACATCATTTTTACTTTGCATTTGGGATGTTTCATTAGACCATAGTTGTTATGGAAAAAAGTTGTTTGTTAAAAAGATGTACATCGAGCATTTTGTGCTAGTCTCCTCAGCCCTCTTCCTTTACACTTGTTTCTTAAGCCACCTTCCTTTACTTATGATTAGTTATGCATGGTGTTTCCCAGTTAAGTCTCAGCTGCCTGACCTCTAGTTATGCATGGTGTTTCCCAATTTAGCGTCAGCTACCTGAACCTCAGAACAGTAATCATTTGGATGGTATTGTTTTTGTGTTACCGTATCTGTAGATACAGAAAATGTGGGTTTGATAGCCATTAGGGTTATGTTAACAAGATGTGGCCATTAAGCTGGATGGGTAAAAGCTCAGAGTTATTCACAGCAGGGAAAGTTGGCTTCTTTTATTATGAATTGTTTTTTTGTTTTTTTTGACATTAAGAGCATTAGTAGCCTGATGGAAAAGGCCTTTTGCGGTGGTTTAAACAGTTATGTATACTGTCCCACCATATTCATTTTCACGCACTTCTCCCATCAGGAAAACTCTTTAACATTATTCAAAATTATATCATGCATGCGTGACATAGTTAGAACTACCAAAAGAGCTTTTTGAGTACATAGAATGCTTCTTTCACTTTTTCTTTTTTTCTAGAACTTTTTCCATTACTTTTCAAGTATGAAATATGTTTAAAGACCTTTGCATGTTCTTTGATTAATAATTCTTGCTTTTTCCATACACCCAGTAAGTATACTAGGAAGACATTCTTTTATAATCTTTACCATAGCTCTTACTCCCACCACTTTTACACAGAGGTACAGTTATTTGTTTTATCCATTCGTGAGTCACACATCTTCTTTTCGTGGCTACCATAGGTACTATATATGCAGTGGTTTCACCTCCATTATTCACCATCCTCTTCATCAGTTTTCACCCCCAGCTTTTCCATTATCTAGGTATATTACTGGTAGGTAGTAGATATCTTCTTCCTTCCCTCCCCATTTACCGACTATCTCACCAATTCCATCACATCCCACTTTTGCATTCATATCACCCAATATGACCACATTTATCTCATTCTCAGAGCCGTTTATACAGTCATTCAAATTCCTTCAGAAAAGCTTCATTTCATCCTTGCCTCACACTCTTCGTATTCACGGGTGCATGTACACACACACCCATGCACTTTTCGCAATCCCTATATTTCCTTTCCTCCACACTATTGATCTATTCCATCCATGCTCTGTAACACCCTCCCGTACTCTTAGTGATAGCAGAATTTCACATCCCTCTTTTCCTCTTCCCGATGATTTTCTTTTGTTCCCTTCCATGCCCTCCTATGACTTTCATTACCTCAAAGCAAACTAATGCTGGCTGTTTACCCACAGATACCATGGAGATAATGCATCAGCTGATGCCATATCAGGACGATTGCGGGAAATATGCCCTGGGTTGTATCGTGTTGAAGATGCTAAATTAGCAAAGGCCAATGAAATTATTTTGGCTTCCAAGGCAAATACCAACAAAGCAGAGAAAGAAAAAGGTTTCAAAGAAGCTGTGATTGTGAGTTCTTTAGGATTTGTAAGAAAATATTATACACACATGCAAGAATATCAAATTTAAGATATATGTAAAAAGGATTTAAGGTCCTAGGTGCATTCAGGTGTTTATGGAGGAAATGGCCAGAGTTAATGAGGGTAAAGATGTTGATGTATGGATGCAAGTCTTGGGTCTTTACTGTAAGAGAGAAATGTAGTAATGAATGTAGTCTGATTGATAGAGCTGATCACAGTGTGCTGATATTGTACAGGCACAGAGAAAATGAGTTAAGAAACATTGACCCAAGATGATCAGTTTGTCAGTGGGAGAGGGAAGAAGGGGAAGGAGAACACTTATGATATAAGAAAGATTTGGAGTCTTAGCTCCTAAGTATGTAGAATGGTAAGAGGCATGAGTTGCATCCAAAAAGATGGAGTGATGTTGCATATGGGAAGAGACACACTGATAATGACTGATTCAAGACATGTGGAACAGTTAGGTAAACCATGAAGTGGTCTGTAAGGTCAGGTAGTGAATGTTAGACTTTGTTTTGGTTAGTTATGCATGACAACTATAGATTGGATGTGTGCAAATGAGGATGTTGTTTATCCATTCCTGACGCAGCTTCATGAAAGCAGGGAAAAGGCAGTTAGGTATAAAAGAAAAAATACATTTATTTTTTTCTTACATTTTCGCCATTTCCCATGTTAGCGAGGTGTGTTAAGAACAGAGGATTGAGCCCGAGAGGGAAAATCCTCAACTGGCCCCCTTCCCTGTTCCAACGTTCAGAAAAGTAAAAAACTGGAGGGGAGGATTTCCAGCCCGCTGCTCCCTTCTCATTTATTTGCCTTTTACAACACAAAGGGAATATGTGGAAAGTATTCTTTCTCCCCCATCCCCAGGGTTATTTGTGTGTGTATATATATAAATATGTATGATTTTTAAAAGGCACTGATCACAGACACTGACACTTTCTTAGCCTGAAAGGGAAAATGTAATAGGGTCATTTGTTTTGCAAGCATTGATTGCACAGCATTTTAAGATAAAGATCATTTTAGGTGTTAAGAATAACTGTAGATGGTGTAGATTCATGGTCTTGTTAGGAATAACAGTAGATGTTTTAGAGTCATGGTCTATTAAGCAGACAGTGAATTTGCCACTCCTTTCATTGCTACTGCTCTCTCAATCTG
>JAUTXX010104102.1:0-16541 GCA_032273605.1 Panulirus laevicauda
CCACACATTCTTCAATGCTCCCAGAACCTTCGCCCCCTCCCCCACCCTGTGACTCACTTCCGCTTCCATGGTTCCATTCGCTGCTAAGTCCACTCCCAGATATCTAAAACACTTCACTTCCTCCAGTTTTCCTCCATTCAGACTTACATCCCGATTAACTTGTCCCTCAACCCTGCTGAACCTAATAACCTTGCTCTTATTCACATTTACTCTCAACTCTCTCCTTTCACACAGTCTTCCAGACTCAGTCACCAACTGCATTTCTCACTCGAGTCATCAGCGAACAACAACTGACTCATTTCCCAGGCCCACTCATCTCCCACGGACTGCATACTCGCCCTTCTCTCCAAGACTCTTGCATTGACCTTCCTCACCACCTCATTCATGAACAAATTAAACAATCATGGCGACATTACGCACCCTTGCCGCAGACCATCTTTCACTTAGAACCATTCACTCTCTTCTCTCCTTAGTTTACGCAAGCCTTACATCGTTGATAAAAACTTCTCATTGCTTCAAGCAGCTTACCTCCCTCACCAAATATTCATAAGAACTTCTGCAAAACATCTCAATCAACCCTCATATGCCTTCTCCAGATAGATAAATGCCACATACATATCTGTCAGTTTTTATAAGTATTTCTCACGCACATTCTTTGAAGCAAACACCTGATCCACTTCTGAAACGACACTGTTCCTCTCCAATCTGATGCTCTGTCCATGCCTTCACCCTCTCAATCAGTTACCTCCCACAAAACTTACCAAGTATACTCAACAAACTTCTGCCTCTGTAGTTTGAACACACCCTTATTCCCATTGCCTTTATACAATGGCACTACATGTATTCCGCCAATCCTCAAGTACTTCACAATGATCCATACATACACTGAATATCCTTACCAATCAGCCAACAACACATCCCTTTCTTAATAAGTTCAACTGCAATACTCTCCACTCCACCTTGCCTCATTTCATCTCGCGTAAGGCTTTAGTCACCTCTTCAGTCTTCACCAGACCGTTCTTCATGACTCTCTGACTTCGCATTCCACCCCAACCAAAGCTCCTGCGTCAACCTTTCTATCATCAAACACATTTAACAGTCCTTCATAATACTCACTCCATCTCCTTCTCACTTCATCACTACCTGTTATCACTTCCTCTTTTGTCTCCTTCACAGATGTCCCGAATTGTTCTCTTGTCTTCCGCACATTATTTACCTCCTTCCAAAACATCTTTTTATTCACCCTAAAGTTTAATGATACTCTCTCACCCCAATTCTCAGTTGCCCTCTTTTTCAACCTTTCTTACATATACAAATAGTCATCTTTTCATCTGAATTCACTGCATATATGTATATGTATTTGTATGTGAGTGGATGTGTCTCTCTTCATCTGTTTCCTGGCTCTACCTTGCTAATGTGGGAAGTATTGATCAAGTTTGAAAAAAAAATCAAATCACATTCAAGGCCTTAAAGTTAATTAGCATTTATTCTTGTACTATATGAAATGAGAAAATAATTATATACAAACCTTTGATATTACTTTCATTTGATCAATGATTAGTGCCCCTTCCCCTAGACATGGTAGTCGTCCATCTGCTTTATACTCTCTACATATCGTGAAGTACTGTTCAGCTTGCTGTGCAATATATTGCTGGAAAATACAAATACAAAATAGATGACCTGCTTTCATGACAGAGATTAAATTTTCTCTTGATATATGATGACTTTAAGTAATTTTCTAGTGAAACCCCCGTTTATGAGCACCTCAGCAAGGATTTTAAAGAATGAAAAGAAATATTTTGTTATAAAAGTGTGTACTAAATACACCATTGCACTATAATTGCCCTTTCACTTCTTAACTTTGTACATGCCAAGCAACTGCGTTATTCTCAAACACTCGTTAGCAAAAATTAGGAATGAGGGAGGATGACTATCAGCTTGTTGTTATCAAAACATTTATAAAATTATGATGGAAAGTATGAGCATGAGAGTTCATGAAATATGATCTGTGCATAAAGGTGCAAAAACTTAAATAACAACAAAATCGAAGGCTTAAGCAATAAAAGCGATGCAGGTATTTTGGTAAACTATTGACGATTAAGTGAAAAGGACTGCATAAATTTAGATTAGAATATCAAAAAATTCAAGTTATACAAAGAAACTAGTAAACTATAAATACTAGTGTGACAGACATATAAGTTTCAGCCACATTGCACTGATGCAGAATGCCCATTATGCTTAAGAAAAAGTGGGAGGTTTTCCATGCATCAATCCATAAAATGCAAGCAAGTGGATCATTGGTAGCAAAGTTAGATTTATGTTTAAATACAAGATGTGAATAATAGTATGTCAGTTTTATGAGTTTATGGTTCATTATTAGAAAAGCAGTCTTTTACATCCATTACAAACACTAGTGATGTAAATAATTCAGAATGAAAAGGGGTAGATGAAGCACTCAAGACCAAGAATAATTTGCATACAATCAAAAACCATAAACAGAGCATTATTTGTGCAATCAAACTTTTCGTTCTTATATGCAAGGAGGAAATTTGAATTTCTGATCCTTAAGTTTCTTACCAGATGTGAAGTGGGATTATTTTTCACTTCAAGACTGTACTCATGGTTTGGTGGCAGTGATGGCAACTCGAGAATTCTGAATGATTCTAATGATTTGTAAGAATCTCTATTTCTCATGTAAACAGCCAAAGCAATCCTAAATGTAATCATGCTCCAACGATTGCTAGCCTCTTTTTCAAACCTGTTGCCATCCTCTTTGTCCATCTTGGCTGAAACAGAAAAATATTTGCTTCTTTTCAACAATCATCCACAAATGATCATAGATTCTCTAAATCAGATCCTTCATTGCCTGGTTTGCCATCCTGAAAACAGTACAACACATAATCACCTTACCATTGGATATCTAGATCCTTTATGTGCTCTTCACTCAGATATCCAGCCACACAAAGAGACATAATAACAAATATATCTTCTTCTGTCTTATGAACTCGACAGATTTGATGCAACTCGTTTGAAAATTCAGATCTTAGATATCCATTATAAACATATTAAAAGAATAGAAGGTATCCATTATGCAGAAAGACCTGTAAAAATTAAATGTTTGAGACTGTGAGTTACTGATATCCACAAAGAATTTGTAATTAGTTTTCGTAAATACACAATTCTTACCAAAAAATCTGAGCATCAAATAAGTTAAATGTAGCACCCCAAGTGAAGGGAGATACCAATGATATTTTCATTAATGGTTTTAGTTATGCAGTAACTACATTGATTGAAGTAGGGCTTGCTAATCATAATTTCCGTATTAGGATTTAACATAATGCTGATAATCAAGAAATCTTTATGAAATATCCAGGCATTCACTTATTGCTAAAAGCAGATATTGTAAATCTAAAGGAAATACAAGTGGTACTTACCCTGGGGTTCCTGTTCCTTGACTCCAGCAGGATGCATTTGTTGAGTCAAGTAAGTGGCCTTCTTAACATCTCCATCCCACACAATTTGTGCAGCCCATTTTCTAGAATCACTGGCCTCTCGAGCATTCCTTTTCAAGATTTCCTTTACTTCAGGTTCATGTTTCAGTTTTGTTAGTACCTCCAGAAAGTCTTTGTTCTGCTTACTGTTCAGACTAAAAGACTTTTCCTTCATATTTTCAGAGAGTTTAAGTATATCAACATCTCTCCATTCAATATATTTCTGTTTTATATTCCTATTGACTGAGGTGTTTCCAGGGTATTTTGCAAATGCTTGTGTGTATGAATTGGGAGATGGGTTAGTTCGTTTAGTTCTGCAAACGTTTAGTCTCATAAGTCCTAGTTTTTTGCTTCGATAACGAGATCTATAATAATATATCTTATGGTTGCAACATCTGCAGGTATAGGCAAGGCCATGAACTTTACTCATTGACACAGAATTGCTTTTTCTATAAAATTTTTCACAAAACTTATCATGATATGATACTCTACCACAATACATGAATTTATCAAAAGTGTTGATAGGAATATTGATGCCCATTGATAGACATGCGTGTATATATGTCTCACTAACTCCTGGACAGTAAAGGTACTGATTTTGAATGAATTTATTTTCAACTTTCTTTAATATGTCTAATGACTCTGGAATATTTCTAATGTCTGTTTCCTCAAACACTTTGCCATGGACAATCAGTTTTACAGCTGACATATTAATGGTCACAAACACAGGGCTTATTATCAGATCAGCCTCACAGTCCATACTTTGTTTCTCTTGATTAACAAAGAATGCTGGATTGATCACAAACACTGAGTCAGAAGACTTGTGAGCAATTTTCAGTTTATTAGATCTGTTTATAAAAGACTGTATCTCTTCAGGTATCTGTAAAGAAGTTCATAACATTTAATTCATAGTGTGTATATGGTACAACAGATATAAATATGCTTTCAACCATGTACCCATCTAAAAATTACATATGCTTTCGTTGGTGACAGGTTTATATATCTAGTGTAAAGTATACGTGCATGTGTAATTACCTAACTGTGCTTTATGGGAAGGGAGTTTTACATTTATGGGGCCCCCACCTCTTGAGCATTCTTTACTATCAAACATCTTTCTGGATTTCTGTATGCTGTCTGCATTTATCAATTCTTCATTCATTTGATCCCATTTATCCACCTCTTATATATAATTAAAGTACTTCATATGTTTTCAACATGTTTCTTGCTTAATTTCATGTTATTTCCCACTCTTTTCTTCTCCAAGGTGGGCAAATTTAAGGCTTCTTGCCTTTCCCCATAACTTAGCTCTCTTGTTCTCGTGCCATTTTTGTTGCTATCATCTGAACCTTCTCTATTAGTTCTTGGTGCTTCTTTAGGTGCAATGATCAAAACTGAGAAGCAAATTTCTAGTTCTAGCTTAATGTAGGATGTATACAACTTGTTGAATGCAATTCTAATATTTGCTAGTATACTGTTGGTCTCCTTAACTATTTTCTTGTATATTTCTGGATAAGAGGTGGTATGAGTGGGTGGTTTGAAATAAATGTGGTAGTGTTATTTGATGTTTTTTGGGGATGGGCACTGAGATGAGAGTGAGTTGGGATGATTATGGCTCAACATTTGATTAAGGAAAAACAAAATGAGAGTTGTCAGAATTGATATATGCACTTGATGCTATGTTATTAGCTAATTCAGAGAATCTAGATACAACAGTGGATCACTTCAGTGATAGAACAGTGGACAACTTCAGTGATGTACTTGGTTTGAGGATGCTGAGAAAGAATGCAAATGAAAGTGAGACTCTCTGTTTTAGAAATCGATGGAAGTGCACAGTTTAAAACCATATAAGTTTGCTTGGTGGAGAATTCTGAGATGTAAGCTAAGTTCAAATATTTGCAAGGAGAGTTCAGTAGGGATGATAGTGGGAAGCTTCACTTGAGAGAAGAGTTTTGTGAGGGGAAAATATTGAAGACGAAATAAAAACTCTGGTGATTAAGAAGATCTAGGTGTTGAGTGGACAAGAAGCATGATGTATACTATGTAGAAATATTGAAAAAAATTCTGCTTCATGAGCATAAAGTAAATATAAGATAACAGATGGTGTTAAAAGATAGTGGGAAAAAGGGGATCCTGTGGATAATAAGATTGGCAAGAGTGTACTATCAAAGACTTCTAAGACAACTAACTGGTATATTAAATGATACCAGCTTAGTATGCAGGAACGTACGTCCTTATTACAGCTAAAATGAAAGCAGAGGTTACTGAATAGTTTTGAGAATGGCTAAAACTTTTCAATTTGTTATAGTCTTTGGGTAATAGATGCAGTTTTGTCATTAAAGCAAATATATGTCAGAAATATTCATTGTCAAGAGGAAGCATACAAATAATTTTCCAGTATACAACAGATTGTAATC
Source organism: Panulirus laevicauda (assembly GCA_032273605.1). NCBI lineage: Eukaryota > Metazoa > Arthropoda > Malacostraca > Decapoda > Palinuridae > Panulirus > Panulirus laevicauda. Next base: position 5,906 of record JAUTXX010104102.1, read on the forward strand.
AAAGAATGAAGTTTGTTGTGAAAACAAGAAAACTAAGAGTTTTTGAAAAAACTTCAGCTTTTATGTACCAACTGTGTAATGAAAGTTGGATCTCTCCAGGCTGAAAGTATAACTAGATATAAGCATTAGACAAGGATAATACTTTGCTGGTGATTGCTTGAATTCTAATTGGTCATGTCAAACAACTTTTGCTGAGTCTTACAGACATGAATTATCTTTCAAACACTTTGAACTTACTTGGCAAAATCTTGGTATCAATAACTTGCAGCATTGTTTCTAACATGCTGCAAATGGATCAGAAGGTTATCATACTCACCCATTTCATGTCACTTCGGGGGGATGAATCTGAAATCAGTAAATAAATATATGAAGAAAAAATTTGATATGAATATCAGTAAATGCCAACAACAAAAATATGATAATATGTTAAAGAAACAAAACAGATTAAAATAATATTATGTCATTAAAGTTTGAGGTGTTTCTTTAAACACTGGATATGATTTTAAGGGTTTTTGGTAACTTTGGTGTACCATACTACATATATAACTTACTTTTTGTAATTTCTTTTTTTTTCTAAATCTATCTCTTCTTTCAAGATTTTGCGTTTGTGTTTCCCATAATTTTTTATTTTTCCTATACATTTTCCGCTTTATTATTAAGTTAAAATGCAATTTTTTTGCCATCACCACTGAGAAATACCCCTAAATTTCATTTTACTGAAGCACAAAATTGTGAAATTTCCACAATAAATGCAATCCTGCCAAATGTAAATTCCTGCAGAAATATTTTCGTCAATAAAAATCAAGGTCTTCTTGGTGAATAGCACAGTTAATATCATGTTGAACAGATACCTACAGCTTCTCAGTTCAGTTCCCAACTTCATTAAACTCACTCAAGTTTACTAAAGTGACCATGGGATTTTGCAAAACTGAATTCACTTCTTCATTCTCCTAATGCATACAAAGATGATTTGTTAACTGAGACTAAGTCATCATTGACACCTTCACCCTTACACACCCTCATTTGGCTCAAGGTGGGGTTATGTGTGTGCATACACAAAGGAGTTATGATATGTTACTTACATACAAGGTTTTTACATGAAAGTAAAAACTCTTTCCTTGTAATACCCAAATAATACTCTCATAAGCTCATCTTCATGTTTCTTATATACAAGGTTTTTACATGAATGTAAAAACTCTTTCCTTGTAATGCCCAAGTAGTAATCCCATTAGCCCACCTTCACAAACAAGTCCAGTCTTTATGCTCAGTGATAAAAATCATTCATATGGCTTCCTCATCTGAAATATGTCTAGTCCTAAACAAGTCACTTTCTAAATGTGTCTGTTCTTTTCTGATATACTTCAGCTATCTAACCTTAAATCTTCTTCACCAGAAAGGTATATTACCAGTACTACCCATCTGGGTATTGGGAGGGTTAGTGATATCTGCTTAATGAGCCAGCACTTCAGTGGATGTCAAGTTGCACTTTTCTGACCCAGGTAGCTGTCTTTCCTTTCTGCCTCACTAACACGTGGACTACTGGCATTGAGTCCAGAACTTACAATCTCTCCCTGTCTTACGTAACACTTGACAACACTTAACTCATACGGCTCATTCTTCATAACTCTAGTTTTTCCTCCGATGAGCACTGTGTTGTACAGGGTGAGAAACTTTGATAGAAGTCATACCCCTACTGTGAGAATTTTCTTTTCATAACCCAATTCATCATGAGTAGTGTTGTGGACTGGTCATTCATAAAGGTCAAGTGTGCGGGTCATGTTTAAGGACCTAATGACAATGAAGCATTTGAGTGGTTGCCATCTTGTGCCAGTTTAGAAACTTATGATTTGTGACAAGTGAATAACTAGCAACTTCTCATTTGGGAGTAGTCTATCAGACACTCTCTTTTGTACTAGGATCCTCATATTTGTTTGAAGAGCCAACTGTAAGAGCAACAGATCTTACCAAGCAATTTCAACCCCATTGTACCTGTTGTGATGAGAAATACACAACATATAATGGATTAAAAACAATGCAAAGCCATAAATCATCTTACCCTTTGTAGAAGAATCACCATGAACAAGCACTTCTCCCTCAGGGTCAGGGTCATCAGGGTCACTGCTCACAATATTGTCCACCTCAATATCACCATCCACAAATCCTGTTATTGAGTCAAGCTTAGTAAATCCCAATACATTTCTGTGATAATTTCAGTGGAGATATTAATATGAAGTAATAAAAAGCTACAAAATTATAATGCAATTCAGATTTTTTACACAAGTGAAAAAGTCTCTCTGTATCCATAGAATGACCCTTCTACTAACTTTGTCATCAAAGGTGCAATAGAACCCCATTACACGGCTCCATACTTTGTGAATTTCATTCTCCAATTCATGTCCCTAAAGCAGCTGTTTATCTTGGTACAGTTTCTTTTTTTGTATTTCCTCATGGGATTTGAATATTTCTAGAGGTGAAGATTCATGATTGATTGATCAAATGAAATGGTGACTAAAGATGCTAAAGGTGGAAGAGCCAACAAAACTTCTCTGTCACTCATTAGTTGGTATTGGGAACTCAAAATATGTTCTGGTGAATCAGCCTTCCTAACTATTGTATTCAGTGACATTAAGAAAAGAAATTTTCCTGCAGTCAGTCTGAAAACTTGTCTTAATGTCTCCCTTCCCCCTTGAATATCCAGACATTTCCAGTCAATGTCTCTTTAGTTAGAATCCCCCATTGCAAGAACTTCAGTAACACCAAGCATGACTGGTCTTGCTACCTCCTGCACTAGCCTAATTGTATTTTCAATGTCATCAGTAAATATATGACTGGTTTATCATATCTTTTGCTAGGAGGGCTGAACCCTCTCCTTCTCTGTGCATATTCTTCCTGTCTCAGTTGGAGGTGTCTGTTGTATCCTCTAGGGAATAGCAAGGAGGGCCTATCTCTTTTGTATATTTTGTCCCAGTAACAGTAGTAGCATTCAGGTTTGATTTCTGTCAGGTGATAACTCGACTTAGACCTTTGCATCAGCTACTAATCTATTTGCATAAGTTTACCACTTTGAAGTCTTCTCCCAGTTATTGATATTCCTGGTTTCTTTTCATTGTTGGTATTTTTCTCTGTATTTTTCTCTGTATTATCTTCAGTTTTTGCTTTTTGTAGCTGTAATTTTGGTAATTTAAGGTAGTGTATTTCTCTGAGAGCATGAAAGTTAGCCTTGAGGGGAAAATTAAGTATATGTAATCGACAGAGTATGAAATCTGATTTGTGTAGCAAGCAAATTATGATGAGGTGATTTTCATTTACATAGGTAAATGTAAGAACGTTAGACAAAAGCATTAGGTAGAATAGGCAGGTAGAAGGACTAGGTAGAACTTTTGGGGATCATTAGGTAGAAGTAGTAGGTTGGAACAGTAGGTAGGAACATTAGGTAGAAACATTAGGTAGAAGTAGTTGGTGGGAACATTAGGTAGAAGCCTTTGGAAACACTGCACTTAGTTGCCCTCTGCCAGTGGCATGCTGAGCAACTAAAGGCTAAGAAGCAGCAGTGTAGTTCACCAGTTATGGAGATTATTTTGCTGTGACCACCCCCTTCAGGGAGTTTCTAAAGGAAATGGGCATAAAATGGATATAAAATTATCATCTCATAAAGTTTCTTAAATACCATGTCTGAATGTTTATATAGCTGACAGCATTTGTCTAAGAAGACAGTGTCGTTTCTAAACCTTAGGAACACTCATGTAAATTATTTGTTGTGTCAGTTTTTCCATCAGTCATATCTTAAGTACTAAAGAGAGATGAAATGTATACATCTATATCAAGGGACTATACTAGTTACACACTAAATGTGTCTTTTCCTTCTGTATACTTACCATCATCTTTTGAGAGACTCAGTGACTTGCTCCTCGTTTCCTCACCGTCAGTGGAAACCTAATTCAATGAAAAAATAATCTGCAAATATTATAGGTCCATGACTAGGATTAACATGTCATCAGAAACACTTCAAGGTTCAAAAGAATGCAATCTAAATCCAGTTGGCCTATTTCTGCTGTTCAGAAAGTGACGCATGTGTATCATCCATGTATCCCTATCATTGTCTGATTCCCTACATTCCCCCATGATAAAAAAAGAATTCTTGTCCATGTTTTCCCTAATACTATCCTTTCATCTGACTTGCAGTCTTCTTATATCTCTTTCATATACTTCACCCACATTGCAGTAATTCTTCCCTGTGTTCACATCACAGAGGGAATCCATGTGGTATGACTGGAAGGAAAGAAGAAAGAAATAAGGGGGTGTATGAGACATGTGGTATGGAAGGGAATGCAAAGGGAATGAGTTTTGGAGTGGTAGAGTGGGTGAAACAAAATACTTTGAGGTGGTTTGGGCACGTGGAAAAAATGCAAGATGGGGAGTTTACAAGGAGAGTGTATGATAGTAGAATTACAGAGGTTGTTATGAGGGGAAGAACACCTATGACATGAAGAAATAAAGTGGAACAGTACTGGAGGGAGAAAAATGGTGAAATAATGCATGGAATAGTGCAAAGGAGGCATGTACCGACTGGGATAAGGGGAGACTCTTTTCCCGTGGCCATCCCTTTGACGGGAGTTCCCAAAGGGAACAGGTGTCACAGATATAGATAGACAGATAGAAACTTTTCACAGAAATCATGAGAGAACATACTGGGGTGATTGGACCAGTTCTGTCACATGTAGGCTTAAAACAAGGTGATTGGGAAACATAAGCAACACAGGAAGCATTAAAGTAAATACAATTCAAAAAAATGACAGTGCCTCATTAAAATGTGTAAATTTACTCATAAATTATATTTAGATTGCTCTTACCTGTTCTTTCCGTTGATACGTGGCAACTTCAGCTGTGATCTTGTCCTCATGTTCTGTGATGGCATTTCTAGCCAGCCTGTCTTTTTTAGTGACTCTTGTATCATTATGCCACTTTACTGTTAAAAGCCCATCTTGATTCTGGGAATTCACTGATGCTACTGCATAATGCTTTGCCAATTTGTCTTTTTCATCTTTTCTTGTGGATTGCAAACTGTGAAACACATCGCTCTTTGTAAATTCTTTACTAGAAAAGTTTTCTTGTTCACTCCCTAATGAGGTAAGCCAATCCTGCTTTAGAACCCCTAATATGGATAGTCCATCCTCCTCTGTAGACTCACAAATGAAATCATCTGCTGCATTTAAGAAGTCATCCTCTGGACCTATATCAACTTCATTCTTGAATTTGAATTCTTCAATATATGCATTAGTGGTCGTTTCAAACTGTGGTGTTTCTAAAACTCTAGTTGGTAGACTGTCATTAGCATTTCTTATTTCAGCATCGAGTCCTGAGGGCTCTGATACAGCAGTGTCAGATTCGGGGCATGTATATAGATATGGAACAGCTGGCAGTCTCAAAATCTTTTCACATGGAAGACAGCCTGTAAAGATTTAAAGTAGAATACAAGATTGGTCTTATGTACATTCACTTTAGGTAAAGTATTTGTGTTACAGGATGAAAGGAATCAAAAATCAACGACAACATATGCTCATTTAGCTATATCCTTAGCCTGTTGCTGTGACTGTTGCACACCTTGAGATTTTGCAGATACCAGAACCTTGCACCATAACCATACTACTAATGATACAACAATGATCTTTCAAACATTCTTGAAGAAATTCTGAGTCATTCATTGGATAGCCATAAGGTTTTCTGGCTACAAAACTGCAGATCACAGCAGCACCTTAAGAGACAAACTCTTTTGCTAAAGGTTTATAACATGGCTGTTGTTTTTACCATCCTGAACTTCATAAGTGTAGTAATCCATTACTTTTAGAGAATAACATTATGGAAATGTCAAACCTACTCTAGTGACAAGTAAAGCTGTTGTTGCAATTATAAAAGAAACGATGAAGAGACTAGCTTCTGTAACAGACGTAAAACGTAAGCAAAACAAAGAGGAAGCTGTATCGTCACTTTTCCAGCATTTATGACATTTTCAATGTTATTTTCAGAAACATGTTAGTCTTATAGGTTTCCATGTTTGTGCACTTGCTGTGACTGCGCTGAAGTGTCCATTTAAGGGAAAAGTGCTTTGACTAATTTCTTCTGAAAGTTTACGTGTAAATAATTTCTTTGAAAGCCAAAAATTTACTTAAATAATATCATGTGAAAGGAATTACTTTATGAATTTTCAGGGGAGAATCTTTCCAAGTAATTCTGGATAAATTTCACTTTAGGGGAATCTAATACTGGAATATCATTGAATCAATAGCAGAAATAAATTACTACTTTGTGGAGAGTATAATGATACTGGTGTAGGGTGATTTGGATCATTGAATTTTATTTTACTATACAAGGGATGCTGGTAGTGGGAGGTGTTATGAAGATCAGGGAAAATGGTAACTTGAATGTTGAAAAACAGACCTAGAAATCAGTGGATCCTGTGTAAAACCTCATCTACCTTTTTCAAAAAGCTGGGATTTAATTCTTATTCTTATAGTAAAAAATTGTCAACAACGCTGTTGCGTTCATTGGGAAATCCTTCATTTACGCAGATACATTAGTATGCATGTTAGTGAACATTCTTAGACATGTGGCATGAAGCAACAGATGAAGAGGTCATTGAGGTTTCAACCAAAAATTAAGGTAAATCTTGGCTGCTGAGGGAAGTTAAGTGAGACTTTCATAAGTTCATGTGATTTCTGGAAGAGGGGGGCTTCGTCCTGAACTCTTGCCTTTCGATATATTAGATATCAGTACAGCGTTCTTTACATCATCCCATTTATCGTAAAAGCCTAGCCAGCTTTATCATGAGAGTAAATATGAGTGAATTTTGTGGTTGCACTTTTACGTTATTGCATTTACTGTTTCTAATGTAATTGTAACTGCATATATTACATTTTTTTTGATAAATTATCAGTTTGTAATGGCAAGTTTAAACTTTAATATTACCAATGCACAATGGTTATTTTGCTAACTAATTGGAGCCGGTGTTTAACCGGCAAGATTATATTTCTTATTTTCATTTTATTACTGGATCTGTTGAATATTTCTGTAATATAAACGTCTTTAGAAATAGTGAAATTCACATATTTATTTATTCTGATGAGTCTTGCCAAAGTTTTGTGCTAAAACAGTTGAGCCAGTCAACCTTACAAGAAAAAAAAACTTGAGGGATTATGAACTCTGACCATAACCCACCTTAATGTGAGCCGAAGGTATCCCAGGGATAAATAAAAGATATCGAATGTAACCTTGTCGGCAAAATAATGGCTGACCCAGTGGTACCGCCTAGTCGGTGGAATAAGCGTTACGTTACAGGTACAATACGTCACAAAGCTTGTTATTTTTTCTCTAGGGTGGGAGGAATATTGCATATCCACCTTTCCTAGAGGTCTGGGGAAACTAATTACTCTCAAGAGTAACCATGTACGTCAGAATTCTGCTGTATGAGCCTGGGAAAGGATACAAAGTCTAAACTCATCTCAGTGAAGGAGCTTCATCCCACCTATACGGTCTGACCATTAAGAAACCCAACGGACAGGCTAAAGTATACCTTCAGACGTGGTAAATGGCTGGAATCTCCATGGATTATTGGTATTATGGCTTGTCATGTTTGCCAAATGCGCTCGCAGCTGTCATTGGCGACCGTCACTCCCACGCCTTACGTATGTTTAGAGTCAATTTCGTGTGTTTACATTTTCCCGAGGTGGAAGAGATCACGTGTATAATTATTTACCTCGTATCAATAAAGCGGTTTATAATAAAGAGATCAATGTCATAATTGACACGAGAAACGTTCGAATATTATGAAAAATAGATTTACTTTTATGCCGTACATTTTTCGGATTAAGTTTATATAGGTGGCCTCCGTACATTCCCATTTGCACAGAAGGTAGTTGGTTGGTTTGCTTGTTACCGCTCGATCATTATAAGATTAACTTATTATGGAAGTATAATTTGGAATGTAATCCTGATTATATAAAGATTTGGTTAGATTTAAACATGTGGTAACCAATTTTACAATATACGGAGAGGGAGCTTTTCACTCGGAGGGCCTCATCTTCTCTGCAGTCATACGTATATCTTTTCACTCATTTATATACACTGTCCCAATGCTCTTAAGTCCTCATTCAGATTGTTTCGTTCTCCCACCACTCGTACGTTATTAAAGCGCTTCATGTACAGCTTAATGAACAAGTTTCAAGCTTGGTGTCATGTTATGCCCTCCTGGTTGTTCTAACCTTCCATCTCTCTGAGAGCTGTTGACTGTCCATATCCTCATTCTGGTGTCCAAACTTAGAAAAGGTTGGTTTCTCGTGTCGCCCCATACTTCCACAAGCTGGGCAGATTTAAGACTAATAGCTTTTCTCCTTTTACTTCAGCTCTCCTGATTCTAGGTGGCTTCTTTACTGGCCTCCTCTGGACCGTCTTTATTAGCTCTTTTGTGCTTCTTTGGCTGATGGAATGGTCCAGGCAGATCAGATATTTTCAGAGAGATTCAAGATGATTTGTAGCGACTTATTTCGACGCATTCTTGACACATGACAGGTTTGCCAGTCGCCGTGCCTTCCAGACAACCGCTTTTAAACCAGTTTTGAGTAAATGGAAGTTTCTTTAGGTGTTTTTTGGAAGTTTCTTTCGGTTTTTTATTTTTCTTCTAGGGAACAAAATTGATATTCATACCCCCATTCTCGAACTGACGACTTTTGATTGAGTTTCCATTTTTTTTTTTAACTCGTACCAGTTGTATAGAAAAACGACATTTCAAATCATGAAGACCTGTTTGAAAGACAGAGTAACACCCTGAAACAAATGGAGTGAAACTTGAGGGCCAAGATGTGATACTGTCTTAAGAGAAAGTAATAATATAGAACCATACAACATTGGAACAGGTTCCCGTCGATCGTTGTTAGTGTGAGAGCTATCAAAACCTTCAGAAAACCATTTGAACACGTATTTTCTCCGTTCTTATAATCGTTTAATGGCTCCACAGTGACAGAAATATATATACTAACACTTTTTATTTCATTTTTAGGTTAGGAGGACGGCTCGCGTAGGTAGATTTGATATCTAGTGTAGAAAAACAACGATTTGCAGAATATAGTTCTTATCAGTGTTGCAGTTTTAGTGTTGTTGACCACGACGCCTGTGTTGGCAGTATGGCTTCGTATCCTGGTCACGGTTGTCGGTCCACAGTCAACCCAGCTGTTCATCCTCCACAAGGATTTGGCCACTGAACTAGATACCTGGCCTCCCTACACACCCTCCCTACCTACCTACACCTTGTATCACACGGCGTCCATGCGCCCTGTGTATCACACGCCCTCCCTACACCCTAAATCAGACTCCTCTCTCTCTCCCCTCCCTGTGTAGAGAGATAAGGAGCCGACAGAGAAAGTTGCTGATCTGATTAGGCCGGTGTACTTGATAAACAGTAATGGGGGAGGGGCGGGGGGCCCTTTGTGAGCCTGCCCTCGAAGCTAGGGTGGAACGAATGAAGGAAGAGTGAAGGTGGATGCCTGCCAATGATGAATGAGGGTGGATGCCTTCCTGTGAATCCTGTGAATGATGAAAGAATGATGGTGGGTGCCTGTGAATGATGAAAGAATGATGGTGGATGCCTGTGAATGATGAAAGAATGATGGTGGATGCCTGTGAATGATGAAAGTATGAGGGCGGATTCCTGCGAATGATGAAAGAATGATGGTGGATGCCTGCGAATGATGAAAGAATGATGGTGGATGCCTGCGAATGACGAAAGAATGATGGTGGATGCCTGCGAACGAAGGAAGAAAGAAGGTGGATGTCTGTGAATGAAGGGGAAGGCTAAGGTGGATGTTCGAGGGTGGAGAAGGAGGTGGAGGGTTGGGGTAAGGTCTCTAGCGATCGTTTGAAGGGTCGTCCTCCAAGTTGCCGCTCTCGATCGCACTGAGATGACGACTCGTGTCGTCGTCCTCGGTCGTACTACTACGACTGGTAGTCGTTGTGGGTCGTATTGACCCGCCTTTTCTTGCGTTAGATGTCAATACTGGATCTCACTCCGATAGCAGAGGATCCAATCCCATATCAGGGGATCTAGTCCTATATCATGGGATCCAATACTGCATCATGGGATCCAATCCCATATCAGAGGATCGTATCTCACATCATAGACGCTAGACCTATATCAAGGGCTCTCATCGTGTATCTCAGGATCCTAGCTTATATCTCGGGATCCTATTCCCCTTATCAGGGGGACCCTGTCGTATATCGGGGCATCCTATCCCATATCATAGGATCCTAGCCTATATCAGGGGTTTTCTCTCCCATTATTCGAGGAGATTGTAGTCCAACAGTTCTCGAATTCCCCACAAGATGTAGCAAGACAGAAGTTCTGATCTTCGTCCTTTTTGGACGAAGTTGAATTTCCATTTCTTAATGGTTTCTGACACGATGTTGTGAGTGTTGGAAAGTAAAGTAAACAGAATGTTCTGATGATTGAATATATATATATATATATATAGATTGGAAAGTATCACAATTTTGCTCGTGATCAAGATATTCCTCTGAGTCCACGGGGAAAATGAAACACGAAAAGTTCCCAAGTGCACTTTCGTGTAATAATCACATCATCAGGGGAGAC
>JAUTXX010104321.1:0-16529 GCA_032273605.1 Panulirus laevicauda
TTTCTTAGCCTGCTTCGTACTGGATATCAAAACTACTTTTTGGGATATCCGTTAGAGATTTAATGCTCGGCGAGAAACTACTTTCTGAAAGTTGTTCGTGTGATGCTCTATCTAATCTCCAAGTTAGTTAAGTTTACTATCTGTCATTGGTTGACGTTCACTTTTTTGTTTAAAGCTTTATCTACCTGTAACACATAATTGCTGAGGGTGGGCCAGGCAGTTGAATAAAAATATAACGTAATAAATTGATAAGAAACTTCCACATGTAGAACTCATGCAATATTTTTTTTATACTCAATTAAAGAAGTCCCAGTGATGTAATGCTTTTAACGATCCCTGAAGCACCCTTTTCCCTTCTGTTGTTCGTAGTGTATAATGTTTGAGGAAGAAATTTTCTTCACACGGGATTTTGATTATAAGGCTGCAGAAACAAGGACTGCATAAGTTGCTAGCAGAAAAAGCCAATCGAATATTCTGAGTCTCCGCTTCTGTGACTGATAAATAACAGCTGGTCTACGTAGTGTGGTGGATGGTGATGCCAGCATTAGTAGTAGTTCATAGTAATGTCTTTTTACAAAATTTTCCTTCATCAAATGATATTTTGAATTAAAGCCATTTCTAATAATACTGTATTAAGTATTTTTATTACTGACAATTTATTCAATTAAACTTTAAGGGGGTGATGACCCGATTTTTTACCGTGTTCCCACCCTAGCTACCAACCAGCTGCTCCTCCACCGTAGTGACGTCACTCACGGTCATCGGCGTCAACACAAGCTCCCGATCTGAGTGAAAATTCGCCTTGGTGGGAGGAGTGTACACCGTGCGTACACAAATAGGTAATTTAACCTGTGAATTTTACCCTCTTGCTTCGTTATTATTGTTGAGCTGTCGGGAAGAGTTCTTCCGGTAGGGGTGAACGTCACAGGAACGATGATAACGAGTTGTAAGATGCACAAAATGGATGGTCTGTTAGCTCACACGGACCCAACGCCGCTTATCGATTTTAGATCCTTCGTTTACCATCTGTACGGGAGAGGAAATTTTAGCGAAATCCTAAATATTATTTCGGAATCTTCGACCAGTCATTCAAGTACGGAAAGTGAATGATATAAGTGTAAAGTGGTGGGTGTACGAGAGCTGTACAGCTGCAGCTTGAGTGTGGCCTAGTGTCGCCTCCCAAGAGGAAACCGTAAACACAGGTATGTCTCGTAGTTCCATTACGGGCTTAAGTGTTACCCTTGGTGTACAGGTTAACTTGGTCTATAATACGGTCTGCTGTTAATATCGTCAAGCAGTCCAACTGCTGCTATCATAGGCTTACCGGAGTGCAGTGAAGCGTGAAAGGCTAGTCAGTGTCTAATTAACCTCCTGAGGACTGTGTTACATGTACGGGACTATTTCTTGCTAGGAAGTTACAGATACAGAACTTATTGTATTCTAGTGGTGCAGTACTCGGCATCAGTATCGCAAAAAATCATATTACTGTATTTTTTGTAGTTAGTAAAGCTTAGGCTCTGCTTGCTGTAGATATCACTGGAAAAAGTCTGTTTAAGCTCCACATCAGTATTATCTTTGGGAAATGACTGCTTTAGTTTTATGTATTTTATTTATTAAGATTTTGGAAATACTTTTGGAGGACTTTAGTCTCTTATATCCTTTGTATTATATAAGCCGATTATAGTATATAAGGGGAAACTAAGGAATTCATTTTAATGTAAAAGTAGGTTATACACTAAAAGAAAATAAACAACCAAAGATAAACTTATCTCCTTAGCAGTCAAGATTTATGATTAATGTTTGATGTTTTACTTATCAGTAACACAAAAATGCAGTTTACTTATTATTTCTCAGTAACAAAAATGCAATTTGATTATTATTTCTCAGTCACCCAAAAATACATAACCAACAAAGTATCAAATATGAATGATCCCCAGCAGGAGGAGAATTTAGAATGGGTGTATTTCTATAATGATTTCAAATGCTAGTTTTGATAGAATTTTTACAAATATATTATCCACTTGCTTTGAACAAATATTTTTCCTTTTTTAAAGAGAACCCTTGTTGCCTTATGTATAATTGTTTGATAAAAATGTAATGCCCAATTATAATGCTTCACATGATAAACACTGCAGTAGCATTGCAGAACTTGGTCAATATTAAATGCAGTAGTAATGTACGGCCATTGTAGAAAATAACTGTACCATCACTTGAAAGAATATTACTTCAACTAGGCAGTAATTTATCAGTTTAGCCTCACTGTGCTATTTCTACCCAAACCTAAACAAAATTAGCATCAGTCTCAAATCACTTAACACACTTCATTTGTGATGTTCAAAGACAGAAAATGTTGAGTTTTCCAGAAAGTGATTAAGCTTTTGAAAAAAAGGGAAGTGGAAAAAATATCTAGAATACACAAATCTAAGCAAACATAAGAGTAACATAACGTCATCTTCTCTAGCCTAATCTACTGGGTAATTTAATTAACCAAACCTAGAGTAACAAAACCAAACCTATCTTAGAAGTTAGCTAAATTTAACCTTATCTAAGATTAATGTAACAACATAATTTCAAGTAACAGCATTAACCTTCCAATAACATAACATACTAAGAAAAACATGTATGTTGGATGTAAATGTCTATTTTCCAAAATTTCCTTTGTTGATTTCAGCAACAGCTCTAATCTCACCCTTTTGAGTCATATAAATACACAAGTATCTCATGTCAAAAAACTTTACAGTTGTTCACTATACTTTTGTAGATGTCTCAATTACATGCTCCTTTTTTATGCTCATTTGCTGTTTCCTGTGTTATCAAAGTACTGACAAAGAAGTTGTACTCGTTTGCTCACATCTATTATGATGGAGGCACTCACAGTGGCCTCACCTTTAAAATAGTTAAACTCTACTATGGAGTTCCCTAAAGAGCTGTTCTTTAGGTTCACCTAAATCTCTTTCTATATATATAGACTGCCCATTACCTGTGGCAAACCAAATGAAAGTCCTTTAATGTATATATGACCTCACAGTCACATCATAACACTTAGACATGACATTAGCAACAACAAACATGCAGCCTTATATTATACTGTTGGAACAATGGCTATCCCGGAAACAGAATGCCTTCTTCTCACAGAAGTTCAATTTCTCTCAACCCCAGACAGACATTAATCCAGCTCACACCATCCCTTTACTTTGAATGGACAGTCACTCAAGCTGAAGAAAACACCTTTCATTTTTGTCTTCACAAAGGAAATGCCAATAACATCAACACAGAAGCAACACAGATTAAATGCCCTCAGAACATTAACTGGCAATAGATTTGGAGAAGAAAAAAAATGATTTAACATTCTCTACAGACAGTTTGTCCTCTCCACTGCAGACTATGGCTCATCTACCTAGTATTCAGTTTTCTCAAAAGCAAATACAACTGAGCCATAAACCACAGAAGATAGTGCAACCACAAACTCAACACCTTCACAATGATGCAAAGATCCTATCAGTGCAGTCTCAACTTAGCATGCTTGGCCCACAGTTCTGTGCTACCCTTCCCACTCAAGCCACTCCATAACTGCTAAACCCAAGTAAAAATAAAAAGTTTACCCTTGCCTCACATTTTAGTAACCTGCACTCACACATCCCCACCCAATATTAAACTGACAAAACACAAATAGTCACAGAAATAAATGTACAAGCACTATAGCTGCCTTTCCAACTCAGTCTTTAACCAGTCCACAAGACAAATGGCCATCAGAACCCACACTAAAAGAAAAACAAATCTTACTTTCCTAATTATGCTCTGGATATCACTGATCCTTACAGTACTGCAAATATTGTTTCGTTATATCCCACGACCCTTCATACCTATGATATAAATAGCACAGTGAAAGTACTGAAAACTCACCACAGAATTGTTCTGCATTCACTGCACATAGAGGCAAGCATAAGATCACTACACTTTTAACCTTTGGCACTGTCCGTTGGATGTGGTTGGTTTCCTGAGTGCAGTAGGAGACTAATAAAGACATTGAAAGAACTCCTGGGGCAGAAAGTAAGTATATATACTGGTATATACATTCAAGCAGGTCAGCCTATAATTTTTTCCATCATTTCCCTCTATCATAACCGTTCTCACTGTTGTGTAATATAATTTGAAAGATGATATAGAATTGTCTTTTCCATGTATTTCTCTGTTCATTGTTCAAAGCTGTTTTCAGTGCAAGGCTAAACTGGTAATTTATGAACTAGGTTAGGTGTCTGAGTTATGATTGCCTTTCTTTTCAAATTTATCAGGTTTTAGATGAAAAAATAAAGATGACCTAGCTGTACATAACCTAGCATCCTTTAAAGCTGTCTCTGCAAGTGGATTAGTTTTTTTTTTTTTCACTGCAGATGGATTAGTTTTACTAAATGTATTGAACCCGCTGATATGATTTCTGTTCATTTTTATTTGGTATTGAATCACTGCTTCCATAATGTAAGAATGCTACTTATTTACTGTACTTGCAGTTTCACTGAACACAGTGAAACAGCTTTTATGTCTTTACTGTGTTATTCTTTGAATTCACTAACATGTATGGTATCATATTGTGTGATATGTTGTTAAATATATAACTGTATCTTTTGTATTGTTTATGAATCCCCCCCCAAAATGAATCAGTTAATTCCAACAAGAGAAATGGTCCCATACCCATAGCCATGCTAAATTTGTATTGTATGACTCAAGAGAGTAACACTTGCACTGATAGTATAGGTTAGGTCATTGTGGAGGTTTATTTATTTAGTCCTTCACCTATGAACACCTTGCTCTCTAGCAGATCAAACATCACCCTGTGGACCACACATCGCCCTGTAGACCAAGGTAGCACTTGTGTCCCCTATCAGTAGTTTAGTTTTTGTTCTTTCTTACAGGAGCTGGGCTGACCAGCCTTCTTTTATTTTGTGTTGATTATTTTGACTTTGATATATTACTGGAGTTTAGGTAATTACTTGCAAAATGCTGGTTGCTAATATTTCTTTTAGGTTATATTGAGACCAGAAACAAAATAGGTAGGTGAATTTTTTTGTCATTATCATCAGTAGGATGTTTAGGTCATGTAATAACCATTGAAAAAACAAGAAATTGTAATTATTTGCTTTACTTGCACCACATAACTTCTTTATTAATAGTTTTATGAGTGAGTGATCATGAGAATTAGAAATGAAAATAAAAAGACCACATCCAGCAGGAGTGGGAATGGTATAAAAAGAGATATTACATTTGTCTGTTTGAATGATATCTCTTGGATGATGATTGTAACTCAGAATGTGTAATTTTACTGTTATGTAAAGGGTTTTAGTTTTGCTATATTGTCTTATTTTTTGTAAGGATTGGTTACATAGGTCGCACAGTACCCTTACTTTTTGCTGGGGTTCCATTCTTTGTAAACCTTGCTTAAAGAGAAATCACATATAGCAAATCAGGAAACATACAGAGATAAATGAAGTTTAGGTGCACTTTCTACTACACACTCCTGCATAGTAGTGAAGTTCGACTGCATAAAAAGAGGGACTGGTAGAAATAGGTTCCTCACAGAATAGTGAAATTGCTTTTTTGATCCTGCATAAAGCAAGGAATGGGTGTACTTGAATTCTGTTAGGGGTGTTGTCCACCATTGACATCACCTCTTCTGAAATCTAAAGCTTCAAAGTGGCATGAGCTTTGTAGTTATAAGGAATATCTTATTTATTCAAGTTCCTTTCATATGACATCACTGTCCAGGTCTCAAGTACATTTACCTTGGAGTACTCTTCTAAGGCCTTCTACCCTCGCAGTCTGGGCTGGTTGACTGAGGTTTTAGAAACCACTGCCTTCAGGTCCACATTGCTATGCAGCCTAGTTGATCTAGTACACTTTGTAAATACTTGTCCAGGATAAAAACTTCACAAATCTTCACAAATCAGCTTATTCTTGACAATTCATTTTTTTTAAACCAAGTCTCGGTGTCTTTGAGAGAGTCTTATCATAAGTTTTTGTAACATTTGTGTATCTTAGTCAAAAGTTTTCCTTGTTACTTCATAATTTTTTACATTCAGAATCTTGTATGCCTTTGGTATGACAGCAGTTGACATCATAAAATTCTCTGTCTACATATGTTATATTAGCATGCCCTGACCAGTTTTGTTATTCTCCTTTAGGCATCTGCTTTCTGTGATATGTTTTACAGACTCGATGACTACACCTGGTTCATATATTCTGTATGGTGACTGACTGCTTGCATGCATGTATTTTTATTAGTTTTTAACAGCAATTTTTTAAATGTTTTTTTAACTTTTTTTTCTAATCATTGGCTTACTTTGTTTCCTTGTCTATGAACATAGATGGAAAATGGCAGCGTTATATTTTTTTGAGTCATATTCCATTATTACATCAGGAGATTTCGCCTGGTTGGTTATGTTTGGTTTTGTCATAAATTTCTTAGATCATTGTTAATATTACATTTTCCCAGACTTCAGACCCTCCCTGACATTTGAGTTGATGTAAGGTTGTAGGATGGGGAAGTAACTAGATGTGACATTCATTCAATTGTAACACATTGCTCATTTCCAGCATGGAGTACATCAGCTTTTGAAACATTTTGCTGAGAGAAAATGTGGTTAAAAGAAAGGAAGATATTTATGCAAGAAACGAGTCAGAGACACAAAGCTTATTTTTTTTGCTGCTTGGAGCTAATCCACAGGTTGTTCCTGTTTATAGTCATAAACTTTATACAGTATTATGCATATTTATAAATTTATGTTATGTAGTTTCTCAGTGCCGATTATTTAAGTGTAAAAGGACATAATTTTGGGGGTGTCTAAGCTTTGATTTAGTAAGGTCATTGTGTGGACAAAGGTTAGGTTAGGTATGATCAGTGCAATAGCATATTTTACATTTTCCCAGAATATTTCACAGCTGCATTGAAATTGAGCAGAAAGAAAAGACCCTTGCCCTACGCTGCAATGTTGGTTCACTTTTGCTTTTCTATAGGTATTACTTTGGTGTTTTTGCTTCCAAGAGCTGGCTGCTTGTGTGCCCCCACCACTAGCCAGACCACTCACTACTCGGCAAGCTGCTGCATCATATGATTGTTGTGTGGCCATTGGCAACTCAAGAGTGGACTGTTTTAATACCTACTTCTCTCCCTAAACGTCAAAACTTTGGAACTCTCTACCTTCTCATTTGTTTCCCTCTACCTTCTCATTGTTTCCCAATAACTGTGTGAGCACATTTCAAAAGACGTCTTTCACTGTCTCAAAAATTCATAAATACTTTCCCTTGTCTTTTCTTTATCCATTTCATAATTTTCTGTATTTCAATTAAGTCCCGGCCTTGATGTGGACTTTTTCAATGTGAAAAAAAGTATCAGGATTAAAGTTTTTTTACTGAGTTTACTTTAGGCATGCTGGTCTGTTAGTAAGAACTCTAAATAACAGGTACACCTTCACTCACCACAGTTGTTTTTATGTAAATAAAGACTTTGTTAGTCCAAGAATATTATCGAAAAATTGGAGAAAAGCAGGTATAATTAAGTTAAGAATGGGTAAACCCTGGAGTAGGTGCGATAACAGCAGAAATGTTGAATAGTGGAGGTAATATGGTAGCAGAATGAATGCAGAATATATATGTCCTTTGAAAAGTGGGAGTGTTGCAGATGAGTAGACAGGAGCAGTAGCATTGCCTTTTTACAAAGGAAAGGTTGATGAGAGTGAGTGAAGTAGTGATAGCATAATGAGCATACCAAAGAAGAAATATGAGAGAATTGTTTTGGAGAGGGTGAAGAGGATAAGAGAACAAGGTAAGTGTAGATTGAATTTATGGATGTGGAACAAGCTATATAAACCAGGACAGTGTGGTTTCAAGGCAGAAAGATCTTGCCCATCTCAGTTGCTTGACCATTATGATAAGACTGTTGAAGCTCTGAAAGACAAAGAAAATGCTGATGTGATTTACACAGACTTTGCAAAAACATTTGACAAATGTGACCATGGTGTCGTAGCACATAAGATACAAAAAAAATTAGGAGATGGACAAAGAACTTTTTAACTAATAGATCTCAACACAAAGTTGTAAGCCATGCTTTCTCCAGTGCTCCCATTGTACAAATTTCAATTCCCCTAAGGAACTGTTCTTGCATCCCTTTTGTTCCTAATTCTTAATTCTACCTGACACAAACATGAGCCACAGTTCTGTATCACCCTTTGCAGATGATAAAAGAATAAGTATGAAGATCACATCAATAGATGATGCCAAAAAGCTATACAGTGACATAAATGAAGTCTTTAATTGAGCAACTGAGAACACCATGCTTTTCACCAGAAAAATATTTAGACTGGCATGGGTAAAGTAAAGAAATAAAAAACCTGGAAATTTCTAGAAGTGGTTCCCAGCTTATATTTGTGAATAACATCCTACTGGCACAACAGGTGTGGAAGACTTTCTAAAATGCTACTTCTGAAATCCACATGTGCAATATGCACAAAATGAGAACCTCTTTAACATCTGGGGCCCGAGACTCTTCAACACTTTGCCAACTATCATCAGAAACAGCATGGAATGCATGGTAGAGAAGTTCAAGAGTGCATTGGTCAAGTACTTACAAAGTGTAACAGGCCAGCCAGTGTCACCTACGTGGGTTTGAGGGCTGTGGCTTCCAGCAGCTTGGTTGACCAGTGACCCAGTTCTAGGATAGGCCCAGCCTGGGCTGTAGGGGATGAAGACCTCTGAAAAATCCATGAGGTGGTGTGGAAATGTTGGTGGCTGATTGCATATGATGAGGATTTTGAAAGGTTGCCATTGATTTATGAGAAGTTCACTTTGGGGATCTTGGGTGTGTGTGTTAAGCTAAGTGGGATTGTGGGCATTGAAATGTATCTGTATCAGACTTATAGATATATAGATGAGTCAGTCATACTTAACTACAGCTCTAAGCTTATATTACAAATATTTTTTGTTTTAATGTTAGGCTTTAGCTGTAATGCAGTGACCAATTAACAAACAATTTTGCCAGTTTTACATTTATGTGGACTTGACAGTAGCATGAGTCTCTTTGAGTTAGGAATTGCATGTACTCTAATCAGCCAAATCTGGCAATCTTTGGAACATGCAGTTACCTAATTATATAATTTGCTGGATTATGAATACTGATGTTGCCAGAGAGACTGATAGGGAATAAGTTATAACTTATGGAATGTTATCATCCAGACCTCTTCTTACAAATATCAAGTGGCATGCAGAAGGAAATTCTAATCAGCAGTATGTTGTATCATTGTTCTGTTATTTAGATATTACTTGGATATATAGTATCATAAGACAAAATGGGAATTCATGGTAGATCACTAAGGTTTATTCAGTAGTTCTGATATAAGACAGACCCTTTGATATGAATGTCAGGCAACATTCTGAAGTGAATTGGAACGATGTGGTATACCGGGGTTGACGTGCTGTCACTGGATTGAACTAGGGCATGTGAGGTGGTCTGGGGTAAACCATGGAAGGTTTTGTGGGGCCTGGATGTGGAAGGGGAGCTGTGGTTTCAGTGCATTATACATGACAGCTAGAGACTGAGTATGAACGAATGTGGCCTTTGTTGTCTTTTCCTAGCGCTACCTCGTGCACATGCCGGGGGAGGGGGTTGTTATTTCATGTGTGGCGGGGTGGCGATGGGAATGAATAAAGGCAGACAGTATGAATCATGTACATGTGTATATATATGTATATGTCTGTGTGTATATATATGTATATGTTGAGATGTATAGGTATGTATATTTGCGTGTGTGGACGTATATGTATATACAAGTGTATGTGGGTGGGTTGAGCCATTCTTTCAACTGTTTCCTTGCGCTACCTCGCTAATGTGGGAGACCGCGACAAAGTAAAAATAAAATAATAAATCATTTTATAAGCTAATCATCAGTAAGTACTGAACATTGTGGAAAGGGATAAGAAGGTACTCTATTAACATTACATAAACAATTAAATTTTCCAAATGTCCCATAAATATACAGTAAAGATACTACATAAATCCACATAAAGATACTGCATAAATCCATAGTGATGCATTAAGATCATGTAAGGAAAGATAGTTTAAGCAAGAAGTCTGGTAATAAGCACAGTCTGGAGAAAAAAAGTTTGCAGATATGGTTCAGACATACAAAGAGAATGAACAAAGAAAGACTGACTGAACAAAAAAAGACTGACTAAATGGATGTACATATCTGATGTGAATGGAGCAAATGGGTTACCTATAAGATTTTGCCATGATGGCAGGGTAAGCAGACTACTTCTTTGCTGGATTATACTGTTTCTCTCAAACGCTACTCATCTCCATGCATATCTTGCTTGCTGTATAGTGCTACTTATTTTGTATATGTGTATATATGTATATGTCTGTGTATGTATATCTATGTATACGTCGAAATGTATTTGTGTGTGTGTGGGCATTTATGTATAAACATGTATCTGAGTGGGTTGGGCCATCCCTCATCTCTTTCCTTGTGCTAACATAGATGATGATGATTAAGTATAATAAATAAATGTATATACTCCTATGGTGTAGTTATCTATTTAAGGTATATTCTGAATTATCTAGTCACACCATGTAAATTTCTAAATTCTCACGATATTGCAATGGATAAGCATTCAAGCTTTTTCACTGACCATTTTCACAGGGATTACACTAGATCTGATGATTCTGTATCCAGTGTTGAGTTGCTTTGCTGCAAGTGGATGAATATACAATGAAAAAGAAAGTGAAAGCCTCTCAGTTCATTTGATATAGAGAAGGATGAGAACCTCTTAAGTTTGTTTAACACAGAAAAAAAGAAAGCCTCAATTTTTTAAAATAAAAAGTCTCAGTTTAATAATGAAAAGTGAGAGCCTTTCAATTGTTTGATGTAGTAAAGTTAGTGCCCCTATGTATTTAATACTGTTAAAGTGAGAGCCTCTTGCTTTCATACAAAAAAAAAGTGAAAGCCTCTTGATTTAATATATATTTTATTCCATACATATTTACTAAGCATCATGTTAGCAAGGTAGCACCAAGATCAGATGACTGAGCCTTAGAGGGAAAAATCCTCACATGGCCCCATTCTCTGCTTTTCCTTTGGCAAAAGTAAAACAGTAAGGAAGGATTTCCAGCCCCTGCTCCCAACCCTCTTGGTTGCCTTCAACTACACGCATGGAATATTTGGGCGGTATTCTTTCTCCCCTATCCCCAGGGATATATATATACACACACACACACATGTATATACATATATCTTTTTATACTTAACTGCCATTTCTTGTGTAAGCAAGGTAGCACAATGTAAAAAATCTTAGTGAATTCAGGTCAACACAATCATTGTGATTGTTATGGTGGGTTGTCCTTAAATAGATGTATTTAACATAAAGCATATACATAAACAAAATGGACTGAAAGACTCATAAGGTTACATCACAAGTGTAAAGTCAACTTTGATGAGACTGTAACATTTGGAGTACAGTCTTGTCAAACAACAATATCTCATTCCAAAGGAGCCCATAATTTCCCCATTACCGGAAGAGTCCCAGCTTTGAGATTCAGTTGAGAAGCCTCTAGCAAAGGATCAAGGGGCAATCATGAGTAATAAATGAGCAAATATATGAAATATGAGAGGCAAAACCCAAAATAAGAGTTAAGGATCTAATGCCATTCAGTTCTTTACATATGAGTCTAATGCCACTATGATTCTTATGCCATTCAATTTTCAGATGCTGAGATAACTACAAAGTCTGATATGCATTTTGATTTCTTTTCAGGTTATGGCCAAAATTAATGTGGTTACAAAGCACCTATGACATGGCCAAATAACTTAAGATTACATGGAATAGTGTATGCAAGGGAGGCATATAAGGGCCTTAAGGATAAGTGGAGACTCTTTTGCTGTTTCCACCCCTTGATGGGAGTTACTGAAGGGAATAGGCATCAGATATATAGAATGATTGAGAAAAGTACTAATCATAAGTTCGTTGTCAAAAATGGATTTCTTTCTAAGAGGAGGGGTTGGATATTATAAGAAACAGAGATGCAAGAGTAAAATATGTCACAAAGAAAGGCTGCAGTGTGAAAATGAAACATTGCTACAGTGATCTAAGAACCCAGAAAAGACCTGTGGATGTAACAACTATAAGTACAAATAAACAAGATCAAAGAAAGGAAAGGGAACCCAGAACAGGATAGCAAGACATTATCTACTCAAGATTGGATCTTACACACTTACAATTATACCCAACATTTTCAAATAAGAACGCAAAATTTATTCATTCACTAAGAAGTCAGCATTCATTCATTCACTGTGGGGCTACTATCAATATCTTTTCACTCTTACCCTCATGCTGAAAAGTAACTAGTCATCATACTTACTATTAGTATCAAAGAATTCTAAGTGTGCTTTTGATCCAGTTTTGTCAGCTGCTTGCTCAAAAGCTTTTCCGAAGAAACTGCCACAGCATGAAATGGAACACATGAAATAAAATTCTACAGTATGAATAGAGTGTACACTGGAGATCTAAAAAAACATAAAAGAAGTCAATCAAAATCATATCAGCATATGAAATGCCATAAAACTAACATTTTAGATGCCCTTTTCGTTTCAATGATGTATTAACTGCAGTTTCTAGGCTGGATTCACAGTGTGAAAGAGAAGACTAAAAAATGGTGTTCACTACAGCTTTATAAAGTGTAAAGATACCAATATGTTCAGCAGTTCCATGTAACAAAAGTAGGCTTTGCTGCATAGGAAGGGCAACAGTGTTTCAGAAAAAAATTTCCATTACAAAGGAATGAATTGAGGAAAGAACAAATGGAGTGGCTATAAAAAATAATAAAATTTTGATGAAATAAAGCTAACAAGACAGAGGGCTTTTGACTTCTGTCCACATTACCTGATGTTCCCATTTTATCTGTTCTTTCGCATTATTTACCTCCTTCCAAAACATGTTTATTCTCGAGGCTAAAGTTTATTTATTCTCACCCCAACCCTCATTTGCCTTCTTTTTCAACCCCTGCATCTTCCTCTGGACCTTGTGACACTTTCTTGTATGAATCTCCCAATCCTTTGTTATCCTCCCTTGTAAGTACCACACAAATGCCTCTCTTTTCTCTTCCACTAGCAACTTTACTTTGTCATCCCATCACTCACTACCCTTTCTAATCTGCCCACCTTCCATTTTTCACTTGCCAGATGCATCTCTTGCACATGTCATCATTGCTTACCTGAATATTTCCCATTCCTCACCCACTTCCCTCACTTCATTTGGTCACCATTTGCCATTCAATGCTTAATCTCTCCTGGTATTTCTTCACACATGTCTTCATACAAAGCTCCCTTACTCTCACCACTCTCTTCTCCCCTACATTATCTACCCTTTTTTGAAAACATCTACAAAGCTTCACCTCCACAAGATAGTTATCAGACATCCCACCAGCTGCCCCTCTCAGCACATTTACGTCCAAAAAGTCTCTCTTTTACACGCCTACAATTAGTATGTACTATAATAATGCCCACTGACCATATCTACTCACATACATATACTTGTGTTTATCACTCTGTTTAAACCAGGTATTCCCAATTACCAGTCTTTTATTCAAAACACACCTCCAAAAGCTCTTCACCATTTCCATTCATAACACTGAATATCCCATGCACCCCAATTCTACCCTCAACTGCCACATTACTTACCTTTGCATTTAAATCACCCATCACTAATACCCGGTCTCATGCACCAAAACTGCTGACACACTCACTCAGCTGCTCCCAAAACACTTGCATCTCATGATCTTTCTTCCTGCGGCTAGGTGCATATGCACTAATAGTCACCCATCTCTCGCCAACCACTTTCAGTTTTACCCGCATCAATCTAGAATTTACTTCATTTCATTCTATCAAACACTGCCACAATTGCTTCAGGAGTATTGCTACTCTATCCCTACCTCTTGTCCTCTTACCAACCCTCACTTTACTCC
Source organism: Panulirus laevicauda (assembly GCA_032273605.1). Lineage (NCBI taxonomy): Eukaryota > Metazoa > Arthropoda > Malacostraca > Decapoda > Palinuridae > Panulirus > Panulirus laevicauda. Next base: position 14,006 of record JAUTXX010104321.1, read on the forward strand.
CAAGACATTTCCAAACCATTCTTCCCTTTACCCTTGAGCTTTCTTTCACTCAGAGCCAGAATATTCAGGTCTCTTTCCCTCAAACATACTACCTACCTCTTCTTGGTTACATCCACACAAATTCAGGCATCCCAATCTGAGCCTTTGAGGAGGATGAGCACTCCCACTTGTTTCCTCCTTGTCTTCTCTTTTAGAAATTGAAATACAAGGGGAGGATTTCCCAGCCCCCTGCTCCTCCCCCTCTTTAGTCGCATATATATACCCTAGCCTGAGCCACGTGCCCATTTCAAGAACCAACCCCTAGAGGTGGATGATTCATACTACTGGGTTGACTATGGACTGACTGCTGCAACTAGAATTCAAACCTATGCTCTCTACCGTGGGCAGCCCGCAAATGTGTCAGGGTCAGGAACGCTTACTGCTGCACTACAGAAGAGATTATATAATGTTCATTGTGTGGGGTGTTCACAGGTGAGTGGAGAATAATGCATGGTTGAAGTGTAGTTTTGTAATCTGAGAGGCAATAAAGTGAGAATTAAAGATATGGGTAGAAATGGCTTTTTGTAGTTTTTAGTTTTACCAGAATACTGTTTCCCCATTCACAAGTATGAATCACAGGGAAATGTGGTCAAAGCAAGCTAAAAATCAGCATCAAAGGGTTGTCAGAGAGGGAATCGAGGGATAGTACAGTGGAATCACTGACATACGAGTGAACAGGCTTAGAGGCTGAATATCATATCATTTATGGAGAAAAGAAAAGGTGAAGATAATTGGACATAATCCTGAAGGGCACGACAGTTGACAAGTTATGGGGAGGAATTCCTAACCCAATGACCACAACAATGGAAGTACTTTAACAAACATTGGTGTGTTCTTATAAGCCCAAGTCACACTCCATACTCACTTTCTGTGTGATTCTTCAGATACTGGAGGAATACCACAGACTAGGCAGATGTTTGGTTCAGATGCCCTAACATCTGGTGTGGTGATGATGAGGGGCAGTGAGCGAGATTTTTTGCTACGTGAAACTGCTACATGGGCCCTCAATGTAAAACGTGCCAAAAGTGATAAACAGTGAGGAGCTGCAAAGAATCTAGCATCTGGAGTACCCTGGCAACAAAAAAACAATGCTCATTATGTGCAATATAAAATAAATTTCTATGAGCACAAAGGACTTAATAAAATAGCTCTTCAAAGTGGAAAATAATACTTGATACAGATATATCAAAAGAAGTCAACACATGGCACAATAAGAGGGGGGGAAAAAGCAGCAGAGACAATTTTTTTTCACAAGCTCATGTCCTGTGTTACTAAAGTAGCATCAGAATACAGAAGAGAAAATGGCCACATTCATTCACATCCACTCTCTAAAGCACCCTATCCACAATCAGGCCCCAGAGCAGAGGCATACGTGAGGTCTATTTTTTAATCAGTTGACTGGTTGGGTCTATCAGGCATTTATCATTATTGTTATTTGAATTATATGGGGTGCATCAAGGGCATAGTCTCACTAAATAGTGGTATTCACTCTTCCAACTCTTGAGGGTGATACAGAAATAGTAGTGGAAGAGGATTCATTGAAATGCTCTTTCCCTAAAATCACCTCTGACCATAGGGATTTTGATCAGGATAGGGCATCTACCCACATAAGGTAACTTACTCTGATGCGAGCCATTCTGTCTTCTAGCTGCTAAAGATCTAGATTACCTACAGCCTAGCCATTTATTGAGTAAAAAGTTCATACATGACACACGATGAATTTTCATCTATTCTCTCACTCAGCTGGTTGTATTCCATGTCATTTAAAAAAAATCAAGTTCAAAAGAAGACTAGCATTAAACTCACTTTATTCATACTGGCTCAATGTTCACCTGGATATTTTTGACAAAAAAAGTTTTACAGCTGTCAAAAGATGACAGACAATTTACAGTTAACACCTTAAACTGGCAGACTAATGCCAAGGGAATCAATTGCCCAGAGGGCCACAAGGATTAATGCTGGAATTAGTGTAGCGAACAGAATATGACAGATTCGTGACTTGCATCATACCTGAAAAAAGGTTACAGGTAAATTTGTTGCACTTTAATTCTAGTGATGCACATAGTTTCAGAAAGTTAAAGATAAAAGTAAATAACTAAGGCACTTACAAGCTCCAATTTTTCACGTAACTTTAAGACTACCATATTATATACCATATATTTGACCTTCCCACAGATATGGTCGTGACAGTGAGGCTGCATAATTCAGCAAACCATCCTTAACAGGATCAGCATTAAATTCCTCTTACCTCTATGACAGTAGCATAAAGGAATGGTCCAGCAGAAATAACTTGATTCATGTCAAGAAAGGTTTGCATTTGTCTATAAACAGCTTCCAACTGTTGTTTACTACTTTCTATACCCTTCTCCAGGACAGTCAGCTTAGATCTGCAAATAACAGGAGGATAATACTTCTGATTGGGTTTGGATGGTATTGCTGTGGAATTTATTAAAAAAGGGGGTGACTGTATTGTTGACTGGTTTGT